>JAZHPH010000429.1:45896-74588 GCA_037356405.1 Nasonia oneida | reverse complement strand
ACCCTAAACCCCTAAAGAACAAATAGGCTAAATGGTTGTGCTTTTTAACCAAACCACCTCAAATTCCTAAATTTGTAAACAAGAAAATTCTGTGTGTGAAGCAGTTTTATAATTTCCGTAGAAATTGTTATCAGAATGTTATTGAAATTCCTTTATTGTAAATTCAACTTATAATGTATTTTTGTTTATAATATTAGAGTATAATAATAATCTACAATCTTTTATCTTTTGCCATAGTGCATTTTTTGTATTGAGCATAAAATATATTATTTTACGATGTTTTTACAATAATGGTAGTCCTCATAAAAGTGTTTAAAGCACAATGCTTTTTTGCACCAACCACATCGTACAATTGCAATGTTTGTGCACCCTTCTATTTCACAATGTGTTGCACAAGACTTTCCAAAACTGAAATCTATAGGATTATCAAATTTATCTGGTTTTTCATTGACGTTTATTATACAAATTTTCGAGTCCAATCCTTGGTATACACGATTTAACGTCATCGATAAATGCTTCAGCTTTAGCCGTAAGTTCTGCACTACTTTCTAGTGTTTTTCTTGTTATGAACTTATTTATTTTCCTAGAAACTATTCGGTGTGCTTGCTTAAATTTGAGTAACCAATGTTTAGAAGCTTTGAATCTAATATCATCAAAACCAATTTCTTTTTTAGCTTGTAAGGCCCATCGAATTATATCTTCATCATGGATAATTGAACCACTGTCGAGAGCTGCTTGAAAATTATCCAGGGTATACTGACAAATTTGTGCTACTTTTTCTCTATACGTGCCACCTTTATTAATTGAATGAGCCCAACGACGTAGCTGACTAATAGATGATACTTTTTTGAATCTGTTTTGCACTGTTTTGAGACTTAAATTTTGCTTCGTTTTGCTACTTCTCCAAAATTCTACAGCTCTTTTTTTGTATTCAAAATCTAGTTCTTCATTATCTGCTGTACATTGATTTGTTGGTGCTATATCCGGATCAGGAAAATGATGTTGCACTTCATCTTCAATTATTTCCGCATTATGGTCTTTATACTCTTCTTGAAAATCCAAAGAGTCATCAGTAATCATTTCTACATCGTTGAAATCATGTGTTGCATCTATTAAAATTTCTTTTATTTTTTCGGCCAACTCTGTTTCGTGATAATTCGTGACACTATCTGGTATGTTTAACGCTTGAAAGTATGCTAATAATAAGTTTAGAACGTTTAACGGATTAATTTTCATTTTTCAATCTAAAATGAAAACAAGCGGTAAAATTTATACAAGCTGTGTTTTTGCATGTAAGGCACGACTGCTACATTTCTACCAGAATAAAACGAGTGAATGTAAATTGAATCAAATCATTAATTTATGCATTGGAGAAGAATTCTCGTTCCACTTTGTGATGTTCGTAAAACTCTATTTTTGGTTTTATTCAACTTTTATTCACTTTGAAATTGAATAATGTAAATCTATATAAAATCACTAAAGAAAATTTTCTACAACTGTATGATGCCACTGACAAACAAAAAGACGTACTATTCGTACTTTCCGGCATCGAACTAGAATACCCACAAAACTCACTCACTGCCTAAAAAATAACACAGGCAGCTGAGGTAAACACTCGATGAAAACAATCTAAAAAAAGAACATACTGATTCGCACATATTGTCAACAACTTTTATGAGTGAAAGACATTTATCTGTGGAATTATCATTGAATGTACGATAACATTCATTAAACTAATGAATGCATATAAAATTCCCTTTCAATAACAACGTGTTCTTTAATTGCAAATGAAGTTCGAGTATTAATATTCTTTTATGTATTTTTACCAATAACAAAAATTATCATAGTAATATAATAATAATAATAAGAAGAAGAAGAATAAGCATAATTGCAATAGCAATAATAACAGTAATACTGATAATAGCAATGATAATGAAAAATAATAATAATAATTAGAATAATATTTATTATTAAATTTAGATTTTTTGATAAATTCATTAAATCGTAGCAAATAGTATTATTATGGAATTCCAGACTGTAAATATTTTACTATAGATACAATAATCATTACTTCGAGAATTCATCTAAAAAACTTTCGGCTTACGAAATAATTGTAACAATGAAAAACTCCCAAGTTTGACAACATTAAATTTTATTACAAAACGCAAAAGAGTTTGATAAACTAATTTTATTAACCTATGTTTTTTCATTTGCAAAAAAGTGTGGACTTTTTGAAATTATAAAATTATATAATTATGCAATTTATGAAATACTTTATAATTTATGAAATTACTTTTGAAATTATGCTAATTTATAAAAGCAGAAAAATAAATAATCTTTAATTGAAACATAAAACGAGACGTTATTTGTTACATACAAAATGATAGAATAAAATATCGGTAATATGTCTATACTCGTGTCTACGGTAAAGCATAGGCCTTCGGCTTGTCTGGAGGTTAGGGGTTTGGAGTCGTTTGGATAAAAAGCACAACCATTTAGCCTATTTGTTCTTTAGGGGTTTAGGGTTTAAGGCTCTTTAGTTCACATGTACAGGCTACAAAGATCACACATTTATAACAAGTTTTTATGAAAGTTAAAATTTTTTTTCGACATTTTCGTCCACCACATTGGTTCCGCCATTTTGAATTTTCAAAATCTAATATCAGATTTGCAAAGAGCGATCTCGAAAACCCTTATATACAAACCTTCTACAAAATATATGGATTGAAGTATACTTATAGTTATTTTGTGTTAGGGGTGGTTTACCCCCCTAAGGGGAAGTATCTATGAAAAAACCGAAAAACTTAATTTGTTTATTATAGATGTTTACAAATTTTTTCCAAATTTTTGAGTCGTTTAAAACTTTTTTATTATATAAAATTTTTTTTCGATATTTCCGTCCGCCATATTGGTTCCGCCATTTTGTATTTTCAAAATCTGATAACAGATTTGTAATCAGCGACCTCGAAAACCTCTATATACAAACTTTCTACGAAATATTATGTATTGAATTACATATTTACAGTAAATTTTGTTATTAAGGATGTTTAAACATTTTTTCCAATTTTTTTTAGTCGGTTTAAACATTATTATTATAAAATTATGCCAAAAAATATATCTTTTCAACCCCTAAAAAATAGGGGATGCTACCCTTACTCTTCAAATCACCATGAAATACTTGCTCTTTTTGTAAGAAATAACCTCCAATTTGTTTCATTGAAAAATATTAATTTTAACCCGAGATATTTAAAAAAAACGCTTTTTGGGGGTTAACTTTAGGGGAGGTTTTTACCCCTTAAAAGTGAAAATTAGCCGATAAAAAAAAATACTTGTCTCTTATTTTTTTATGTTCTACAACATACAGAAGAATTATTTTAGGAAGGAAAGGAAAGAATTATTTTAGCAAATGTTCAAACTGATGACCTTCGGTTTCTTGACAGTAACCTAATCGATAATAAAAACTATGAATAGAATTTTGAATGTGTTCTGCCGAAATCAAAGTGCTTTCATCAATTATCCTTTGCCGTAATTCAACTAAATTTTGTGGCTTAGTTTTATAAACACGATCTTTTAAGTATCCCCAGAGGAAGAAATCTAGAGGAGTCAGATCAGGTGATCTGGCGGGCCATTCGATAATACCTCTGCGGCCAATCCAGCGATCAATGAACACAGTATTCAAATACTGTCGAACATTGCGTCCATAGTGAGCTGCTGCACCATCCTGCTGGAACCACGTGTGTTCAAAATTGGCTCCCGTAACCTCTATAATTCTAGGAACGATTTGCATCCGTAACATGTCCTCATATCTTGCTGCATTTAAATTACCCTCTATGAAAAAGGGACCAATCAATTGATTATTCAATATTCCAGCCCAAACATTTAATTTCTCGGGATATTGGGTTTTGTCTTCGCTCATCCAGTGAGGATTTTGCTGAGCCCAATATCTGCAGTTATGCCTATTCATAGTACCAGTTAATTGGAACGTAGCTTCATCTGAAAATACTATATTGAAGGCAAAATTGGGATCTTCAACAATCCTAGACATCATTTCTTCGCAAAACTCAACTCTCCTATCAAAATCATCTTCATTCAGCTCTTGCACAAGATTAACCTTGAATGGATGGAATTTGTTAGTTTTTAATATTTTCTGAATAGAAAACTTGCTTATTTCATGTTGTTGAGACATTTTGCGTATTGAAGAATGGGGATCCTGTATGAGTGACAATAAGACATCTAGTGATTTTTCTTCATTTGTTGCAGTAGACGGTCTTCCAGAACGAGGACGATCTTTTACACTTCCTATATCATGAAACCGTCTGACAGCCCTCGATACTGTAGATTTAGAAATTGGAGTAAGGCCAAGTCTGAAAGTTTCATTGAAGAGAGTTTTGGCATCTTCGTAAGATCGTCTAAGTTCACCCCAGCCTATCATCATCAAAAGTGAAATTCTTTCTCTTTCATTAAGGCGTTGCATGTTTATATGCAGATAATAAATATGCACGACTGCGAAAAATGACAAATTAACTACTGAAAAATATTCGACAAAAAAATGACCAATGAACAAGAAAACACTATTTTCAAGACAAAATTAGAGAAATACTTCTTTTCCAGAAAAAAATGTTGTCAACCTCTACATATCACGAGATACTAAGAAATAAAAAATGAGCTTTGGTAAATTGAAATTGGATAAAAGATGACTGAGATTGAAAAGATTAAACGAAGAAATTTTTTAGAAATTCCTGATTAACAATATCTCTGATGGTCAAATTAAAATTTAATTTTAAAAATAGTTGTATGGTTTATTATGAACCCTTCTTTAAATTGTTAATGTTCATTATTCATTTAAACAAGTCTTGTCCATTTAATAGAAGGTTTAAAAATTGACACATTACTATTATTATTATTATTATTATTTGTGTCAAGAAAATTTAAGCAATTAAAAAGTGAAAGTAGAAGTGGAGTAATTTGAGTCTACGGGGTGAAAATTATGCTGAAGCAGTTTAGAAGTAAGATAATGATAACTAAAAAATTTATAATGTCAGGGATGTTCAACAATGGGGTTGCTTGACTATCGGAATAATTTTAGTTGATGATGTAGAATTTTGCGATGAAGCAATCAAGTTAAGTTAAGATTAAAATTGGATACGTTTTTAAGACGCAAAATTATCCGCGATTTAATCTACAAATGACCTTGAAGGTCATAATCATGAATATTGTGTCTTAAATAATTTTCTCTACGAATTCTGGTTTTCGAGTTATCGAACTGAACCTGGGATGAACCTTGTTCATGACCTGCAAAAGTCAAAATTTAAAAATGGTCAAGACCCTATACGAACGCTAAATTTTCCATTCCCTTCATTTACGGAGTCAAAAATGGAGGGTTCTATTTAAAAAAATCGATTTGACCTTCAAATGACCTTGAAGGTCATGGTCAAGGTCAAAACCAAGGTCTCCATCAAATAGCTGGATAATTATTATGAATATTACGTTTTAAATGTTGTTCTCTACGAGTTCTGATTTTCGAGTTATCGTATCAAACCTGCATTTGTCCTTGTCCAAACCTTCCATGGTCAAATTTTAATATATTTTAGACCATATTTGAACGTAAAATTTTCCGCTCTTTTCATTTCCGGGGTCGAAAATAGAATGTCCTATTTAAAAAAATCGATTTGACCTTCAAATGACCTTGAAGGACTTGGTCAAGGTCAAATTTAAGGTTCCCATCGGATAGCTGGGAAAAAATCCTAACAACCATGTGTTTTTATTTTTTTTTACCTTTGTTAGTTCGGATGTTATCATGCCGTTCCGGAACTTTTCAGACACCCTGTATATGAAAATCATCAAAATCGGTGAGTTCGGGTTGGGTACCTTTCCTTGTTAGTGTAAAGGGTGGCTGATGACGAGGTCTAGGTAGTTTGCACTTGGTTTTGGTTTCTAAGTGTAGAAATCGTTCGAGGGTAGTGTATCAGAACAATCACTGATTTCATGTTAGTGATAAAAATGTTACAATAAAATCATGGTCAAAAGGTGCTAAAGATGCTAATATTTTATTTTTAGGAGAAATATGAAATACCGAAAAGATTTGTCTTCGACGCAAATTCAAATGCGTCTTCGTTGAGTGCAAAGTACTAATCTACAAGGATACATTTAATTGTGACTTTTCTGATAAATTTTTATAATTCTTTGATTTATTGATTTTGATGTGTAAATCGGCGCTATTTTATTATTTTTAACTTAATCGCAACTTTAACAGAGAGTTAAAAAATCTTAGGTGAAGTAATCATTGATCAACTAGTAAATTTAGGATAGGCAAAATATAATACGAATAAAGAAAATACAATGAGAATAATAGTATCATACGACATTTTATAACACAACGTGCGTAATCTGAGATTTAAAGAGTGCATTTCTGCACAACCGTGCGGTCAATCGAGGTTTACGCCAGGGCGTGTCATAGAGTAATTATGTTTACCGCAATAAGTCAATAATGTTTACCTGCAAACGTTTAGCGCATATTAAAAAAGTCACGCCGTCTAGTTGACGCAAAAAATTCATGTACCATGAAAAGGTACCGCTATATTAGCGTGTCTGAAATCCGAGAAAATCCGATAACCGCTTGCAGCTTGTGTAAATAAGTGCGGCTGATATGTAAGAAAAGAGCTGTGCTGTGCGAGCATGCTAACATGCGCTGCAAAGAGTGCGTGGTGAGGCAAAAGAGCTGCCGCTGCTTTCATGACGATCGGTCTGTCGCGCCGCCGTGACGGTTGCCGCTCACCGATTCACTTCCCAGTAAAATGTGTACCCGGCGAGCCTATAGAAGTATTTACTTAAAAACTCTCAAGATACTCACTACGTAACTTGCCATGATTGTTTCATTTTGTTTCTTAATGAACAATTTAAATTGTCTCTTTACGTATTTTATTATAACGTCATAAGAACAGCATATATACAATGAAACGGTCATGGCAAGTTATGTAGTAAGTATCTTGAGAATTCTTCCTAATTAATCAGTATATAATTTAACTTTAAGTTAAGTAAAACCTTTATTGACAAAAAAAATGTTGTTGCTTCATTATGATTAAATATAATAAACTTGACTCTGGTTAATTCATCTCAGATTTTTTTATCTGTTATTTCGTTGCAGAACATATCAAGGCGTGTTTTTAAAAAGTTAAGAAAAATGTGCAGAAATCCTAAGATAGTTGTTTTGATTAGGAAAAACTAGTGAACGTGGAAAACAGCAATTATAAAATGAAGAAAACTGTTTTGCACTATAAAAAAACTATTATCTTTACTTATTTATAGTTATTGCCTGTTGTATTAATTTCTTTATTTATTTTCTAAATTGTAAAATTTTACACTTGTAAAAAACAATAAATCCTACAGCAGAATCTAGCAAACTAAATAAAACTGAACAAAAGATTACTGTTATCTGTGTCTTAATTCCGACATTTTTCTGCTATCATCTGCAGTTCATAATGTTTTTTTAGTTGTATTTATTTTTCTTTTTTGTTAGAAATTTAAGATATCGTTATCATTTAAAATAAAAGTAAATATCGTTTTATTTATTACATTTTAGTACAGAATATCAATGTTATGATTGTTATAATCTCACAATTTACATTATATTATAAATGTAAACAAAAAAAAGTTCAATTAATTTTATTTTATTGTTATAATTTATTAATATAATTAATACTGTCATCAAATAATTGCAAAGAGTTTAAAACCATTTTTCAATATTCAAAATTTATTTCTTTTTTATTCTATAAATTTAAAGCCGGTCCTGTGTACTAGTAGCCATAGCTACTTCTATAGAATGTTTGCTGTATTGAATATATTCATTTATACTCGACGGTAATTAATTCTTATGAAACAGCAGTAGTGGTAGTAGCGAAACACGAAGAAGAGGTAACAGAAATAGCGGAAGAGGCAACCTGTATAATACACAAATGGTTAACAAAGACGGGTCCGGAACTAGTCAGCCACAAAACGAAAGTTATTCTTATCTCTAGTAGGAAGAAGATTGAGAAAATTAAGCTCACGGTAGATGGACATGAGATAGCTTCTCAACCAAACATTAAGTACGTGGGCATCACCAGCGATGCAAGACTAACTTTCAAATAAAATTTGGAAATAGTCAGTGATAAAGCAAGAAAAGTCGGCGCTGCTCTATCACGATTGATGCCAAATGTAGGAGGCCCAACTCAGAAGCGAAGGTTACTCTGAGCCAATGTAACCACATCGATTATGCTATATGGAGCCTTAATATGGGCAGATGCGATGCGGGTGAAATCGTATGCCTAAATGCTAACCACTGTGTAAAGACGAAGTGCACTAAGAGTGGCGTCCGCTACCGTATAGTATCGGATAATGCGGTGTGCATTATTGCTGGCATGCCGCCGATTGACCTATTGGCGATGGAAAGTAAGAAAGTATTTATATTCAAACTAAAAGAAGAACAAGTGACAAAACTCAGAAGGAGATCTGGGATGCAGCAAGAAAAAAAACAATGGCCGAATGGCAAACAAGATGGGATATTAGTGACAAAGGGCGATGGACACATCGCCTTATACTAAAAATAGCGGATTCGACTGAAAGAGAACATGGGAAGTTCAACTACTACCTCACACAGTTTTTAACCGGGCACGGACGCTTCCAGGCTTATCTGTACCGATTTAAATTAGACGACAGTCTGAACTGCCCAGCTTGGTTGGACGCTAACGAAGATGCGGAGCATCTTCTCTGTGACTGTTCACGATACCAAATGTAGCGAGAAGAACTCGAGTGTTATCTTCAGACCAGAGTGACACCTGAGTCAACGATGACAACTATGTTAACGTCAGAGGATAGCTGGAACGCAGTAAATAACTACGTAAGGACCATCCTTAAGAAGGTTAGAAATGACGAAGAGAAAAGAAGGCAAAGAGAAGGCGAAACAGCGGAATAAAAATGTAGCTAGACGAAGGTCACTAAGCCGTGTCGGGGTTGAGGCTGTCTAGAGGATGGCTAGACGATGCCGCATGAAGCAGACGACCGCACGATGCGGAAAGAAGCAGACGCCCAGAAGACACAGAAAGAAGAAGTCGCGATGACGACCACATCAATTAGAAGAAGGCGTAAAAGCGTCTATCGCGCTATTTGCGCTATGCGCCTTTAAAGAGAGAGAGAGAGAGAGAGAGAGAGAGAGAGAGAGAGAGAGAGAGATAGGTCTTTATTTGCTAAGGCAAAAAAATAATACAATTAAGGTCACATAGACTGTGTCGATACAGTCTAACAAAAATATAAAATACAATATATACAAATATCGTCACATATAATCACATAAAAACATATTTGGTCACATATAATTATCACATAAAACTTTTCAAATATTACGTTGCACATTTATGGTTTGGTCATAGACCTATCTGTATTGCACGTTGGAAATCTAAATTACGTAATACTGAATGGATTTTTACGGCCTGAGGGCCGAGTCTGACTAGATTAAAACTAGATTAAGATTAACAAACAAGCGCCAGAGGGCTCAGAGTCGTCAAGATTCCGTGGCCAGCAGGTGCCGCCGTAGTGCCCCCTTAAAGGAAGCGAGAGATGGCAGGTTTCGCAGAGTAGAAGGGAGAGAGTTTCAGAACCGAGCACCCTGGACCTGGAAGGCCCTAGCCCCGGTTTCAGTACTAACGGTAGGGATGCTCAGTTCCGGGGGAACTCTCCTACTGGAGGGTCTCGGCTTGTGTTTACTGAAAAATGAGGCCAGATACGAGGGTTCACCGATCCGAATTACCTTGTAGAGTAGAATGGCCTCATAGTAGAGCCTTCTGGAATCGGTGCGAAGCCATTCTAGACGCCTCCGGTAGGGACTGACGTGTTCATCCCTCCTAACCCCGAAGATGAATCTCACACATGAATTGCTCAGTCTCTGTAACCGTATTCGTTGTTCGGTAGACGCGTCCAGGATAGTCACAGCACAGTAGTCGATGTGCGGTTGTATAAGTGTCTCAACTAGCCTTCTGCGGAGAGTCTCAGTGGTGCAGCCCCTGATAAACCGCAGGCTATACAGGGCTTTGTTGACTTTTTTCGTGATAGCATCCACCTACGGTCTCCAAGTAAGTTTGCTATCCAGTACAACACCGAGACTCACGACCGTCTCACTGAATGGGACGATCACTCCGTCCGGCAACGGAACCCCAGGCATGTTCCATGATTTAATATCATTAACGTTCTTCATGGACCCGAAAAATATAGACTTCGTTTTTCCGGAGTTAAGTCGCAGACCGGAGCTCTCCGCCCAGCCAGAAACCAGCCGTGCCGCTTCAGCCAGTCGAGCCACGTCGTCCAGGAAGTTATCTTTGTTGGTGTGTAGATAGATCTGGAGGTCATCCGCGTAAAAAAGATGTTTAATTGCGTTGCCGTCGAGTATATTTTGCAGGTCGTTGACATAGAGGCTGAACAGCAAGAGTCCACGAACCCTGTGGAACTCCCAGATTGGTTTCAAGCCACTCTGAAGTTCCGTTTTTATTCGAGATCCATCTGAGATCGTCTGAGATCGTCCCTGTAAATATGATTTAATCCACAGGAGAGCCGCCCTAGAGAACCCCAGCTGTCTCAGCTTAGATAGTAATTGGGAAGGTGAGATGGTGTCAAAGGCCTTGCTGAAGTCAAACAGCAGCATAAGCGTCACCTTCTTTTTGTCAATAGCCATGCGTACGTCGTCGGTCACTTTTAATAACGCAGTCTGCGTACTGTGGTGTTTTCTGAAACCGGCCTGGAAGGGGTCGAGTATATGATTTGTATTAAGATACTCCGTGATCTGGGTGTGTGCGATTTTCTCGAGTACCTTTGAGAGGAAGCAGAGCAATGCAATCGGATGAAAGTCCTTAACGTTTGAAGGAGCGCTGGTCTTTCTTAGCGCGATCAACTGTGCCTGCTTCCAGATTCTCGGAAAGATCCCCTGAGCGAAGGAGCAGTTAAATAGATTAAGAATAAATTCGCCAATAATTGGGAGGGCCTTGACGACCACCCCGCATGGAATACCATCGACACCCCTCGCTTGGGAGGAAAAATGTGATATAGCAAGGACGACGTTACTCATACTAACAGGGCTAAAAGTAAAGCCCTCCTCACTTGCAAGTAAAATAGTGTCCATTGCATTGTGTATATTTTCGAGGGGTGATACCGATACTCCCGCGAAGTGCTTGTTCAGCTCTCCCGGCGTAAAACCAAAAAACTCCTTCTCCTTACGCCCAGGCAGGAGGCCGAGATGACGCATTACCTTCCAGATATTTCTATTTTCATCAAGGGCGTCTAATAGTTGTTGGCGAAGGAAGGACTCACGCTCTTGAGCAGAACGCATGTCGACCTCGTTTGTGAGTCGAAGGACCTCATCGAAAAGCTCCGCCCTCCCCGTGCGCTCGTAGCGCCTGAGTGTAGCATTGCGTTTATCCATGAGGAGCCTCAGCTCTGGTCCAGACCAAGGAACATATTTCCTACGTGGGCAAACCATTTTCAAAGGCGCCAATTCATCAATTGCTAATTTTATATTATTATTAAGAACGCATAAAGCGCCCTCCAGATCGGTGTCGATGGAATTCATGGCTGTCCAGTCGCAACAAGACAAGACGTCTACAAGACTAGTTGTGTCAATGCACTTGTAATCCCGGTACGAGAAAGTGTCACTCGTAGGAGTGGGAGCGTAGATGTCTAGCGAGACATCTATGACACAATGCTTGCCGAAACTAGGCAGCCACTCATTCTTAGAGTCCAAGATCGTGTCGTTCTCGTCGGTCATGATGAGGTCAATCCACGTGTGAGACGATGAGGTATGATGTGTGGGACCATGCCGGATGATCTGAAAAGATAACTTCGGACAGGCGCTTGATAGTAGCAGCGTCGTCCGAGTCGGATAGTAAATCCGATTTCAGATCACCCATTATGATCTTATGACTAAATTCGCCGCATAAGTCCCGCAATACATCAAGAAGGTCTGAGTCCTTTTGCATCGGAATTTTCGGGGGCCTGTAAATAACTCCGAGTAGTACCGGAGGTGAGTCGCCCCTTTGTACGCTACAAAAAAGATACTCTGGGATTCCAGGTTTTCCTAGACCCATAGTATCAGATGAAGCAAGCTTTTTGACTTCAATCCATTGCGCACAAACAAGGCGACGCCACCTCCGTTTGCATTTCGATCCTGCCTAATGATGGAAAATCCCCCGATGCTAACTAGGCTATCATCCACAATCGGACCCAGCCATGTCTCCGCAAAACCAAAGATGTCAAACGATGGGCGCCTTGCCAAAAAATTACGGACGATCCCAATGCGAGCCCTGAGCGAGTTCACATTGAGAAAGCCTGCTCTCAAACCACACGCAGCACCCGGCGCATTGTCAGAGGGCCTCGCGAGTCATATAGTGGGCGCAAGTGATGATGACGATGATGACGATGATGACGACTGTATGGATGTTAGTGCAGATGATACAGTCGTCAATGATGGCGACGATGTCGGCAAAGCTGCAGCCGACTTGCCTGACAGGTTCGACTCAGGTCCGTTACATGAAGTAGTGTCAGAGTTAACGTCCTTTTCAGAGACTGTCATGCGAATCTTCTGTCGTCGAGGTTGTTTCAAGCCGGCCTGACACGCCGTAAGAATGGCCTGCAAATCGGCAGCAGATGCGAACACGTGCGCGCGCTCACCCCCCTACGCCTAGCCAGGAACCTGCCACCTGCGTGCCAGACATATTTGAAGCCCAGTCCCTGTGCAATGGACCTCAAGTTTTTAAACTGCGAGAATTTTTCTTGTGACAACATTTCATTTATAAAAACTTTATGCCCGGATAAGCAGGCAGCAGCCTCCGGGTCTAGAACACCGGGCTTGATATCGTTTGTGGTCAGGTAGTTGTTTACGAGCGCGCTTTTCGCTCGCATGACTTCCCTGACCAAGCCCGGGCTCACAAGCCTGACCACGAGAGATGGCAGCACACCACGAGGAGTCGCTGATTTTGTCGCGGTCGTGCCGTTTCTCTGAGCCCTATCTGGTCTACGCATGCGCAGTACTCGAGTACTGGCAATGTCGCTTTTCTTCAGGGCCGGAAGGACGGCTCCGAGCAGTGCAAAGGCAGCTACATCCGAGATTTTCTCGTCGAAATTATCCACATGATGTATAAGGCTATTGATAATGACCGCGCACTCCTCGGCACCGCCCCTCTCCGTCCCCGCGCCGCCGCCAGTAGGTGCCAACCGAGGAGGGGAGCATTTTCGTGCTCCCGCTACCTCCGTGGCTTCATGATCGGTGATAACACTAGGACCCGAGGACAGCATCGGACCGCTGTCCGAAACCGGCGTCGAGCCCGTGTCATAGTCTTGGCGAGCACGATGAAGCCTTCCGAGTAGTTGTTGCGTTTGTTGCAACTCGTCCCTAAGAATACTATTTTCGTCCAGAAGCAGCTTGTTGGCGTCAAGCAATCTATTAGACACACTGATGTTATCGGCTAGCTGGGTCTCAAGAGCAGAGATACGGGTATTCAATTCCTCCATGCCGACTGTAGCACCCCCTTCTGCTAGGGCAGAGGAGATGCTATGTGGCACCGAACCCCTGCTCACGAGAGCCCTCAGCCTATCAAGCTGATCCTGGAGCATGTCAAAACGCTGAAAGAAAAGCTCCATCGTACTCACTGGAATTAAAATATTAGAGACACCCAAAAGGCTGGTGTCACCCAATGGCGCATCCTTTGCTCGAGTCTTCTGTGAGTTCACGGTGTCCTGTGCAGATGACTCGTCAGCCGACGCCGAAGTTAGCAAAGCCGGCGCCTGGATGTCAGTGACCCGCCCGGCAGAGGTATCGCTGCTCTGTAGGCTACTCTCTCGCTGTTCCTTCTTCGTGTTAGAGCGGAGAGGGGGACTGGTTGTCGCGCAACTGCCGCTCCGAACACCTGACCGCGTATTTGCACACAGCGTCGACGCCGCAAGCCGCGTCTGGTGGTGGGGAGAGACGCGAGGTGTTGCTGATTTGTTTCGGAGCACTGGCCCGGTGCGAACGCTCACCTGAGATTTTCCAGGAGGCGGGGAAGGCTTCCTCCGTGCTGATTTGTCACTCTCCGGGGTGGACTTGGTTGCAGACGTCAATACGGCAGGAGTAGAGGTCTCTGGCGGAAGTGTCTCTAGCGTCTCCGTCTTCCGACAATTATTACACACCGCATTCATCTTCTTGCTCGAACAGTGGGTATGGCACGGAAGACGGCAGGTCGGGCACGTACTTGTTGGTGGCTTGGAGTCGTCATTGCAGACTGAGCAAACCACTGGTGCCATTGCGATATCCAATTGAATGATGTTCAAATTACGCGCCAGTCTTGACGTCACCACCAAGGAGCAGGGATGCCAACGGCCAAGATGGAAAGTCTGCCAGAATCCCGCCGAATTGCTCTGTTGCCCTCCTAACCTCTCCAGAACATTTCAATTTTTACACGGTCTCCCTGGCTCTTTTTTAAGGTGCCATGCAGTTATACTCCGGCACGTGGAGCCTGCGGGAGGCCAGATTTTCTAAAAATATACAGACTCACACGGAGTCAGTCAGAAAACAGGNAAACTAGTTTCGGAGATGGAGCGATCTGACACGCGTGCGAGACTCACCTGAGCAGCAGAGAGAGAGAGAGAGAGAGAGAGAGAGAGAGAGAGAGAGATTTATTAGATTTATTTGGCGTACAATATGTTGTACGATAAATTGTATACAGCAGGAATAGTAGTACAGCAAAAATGTGTATTGTCATAGTATGATAATGTGAAGATGGGTCAAGCGAGAGTGTGAGAGTGTGTGCGTTTTCGTGAATGTGTACAAGCGTGTGTGTGTGTGTGCGTTTGAGTGAATGTGTACAAGCGATTCAAGTGTTTGTATTTTCAAGCTCAAGAAAGTGCTCTTTAGCTAGTCTCTTGAAACCTGAGACAGATGTAGTGTTACGAATGTGAGATGGTAGGTTGTTCCATAGGTATGAGGCGCTGATATGAAACGAGTTCCTCAGCGTCTCCGTCGCGAATGTCGGAATATCCAGAGGTATCACCTCCCCCCTAACAGGCCGAAGTGTCACGCGGAAGTCAAAGTATGCCAGTACGTATGATGGTACGGCTGTGTTAAACATTTTTCTTAGGAAACAAACAGTGAAATACTTCCTGCGTCCGGCAGTGGTTAGCCATTGCAACTCCCGCCTGTATGGGGAGATGTGCTCATCTCTTCTTACACCATAGATGTACCGAATTCCTGTATTCACGAGCCTCTGAAGTTTTAGGTCGAGTTCCTGCGTCAGGTCACAGTATACGAGGGAACAATAGTCTATAAGAGGGAACAGGAGGGCCTGCACTAAGTGCTTGCGCAACCTGAGATTGGTGCTTTTCCTGAAAAAGTAAAGCCTGTACATTAGTGTGTGAGCACGCTTACACACTTGTGTAATATGCTCCCTCCACGTAAGCTTAGAGTCGAGCACCAATCCCAGATTACGCACGGAAGATTCAAAGCTGACCTGGGCACCCCCTATGTTAATGAAAGTGTTAGCTGTTGAGTGTAATGCGTTTATGTAGTAGGGAGAGCCCAGGACAATTGCTTTAGTTTTAGCAACATTAAGTTTTAGCTTATTCTGTGCAGCCCAACCAGTAATCCTCTCAGCATTGGCACTCATCTTGTTTGATAAAGAATCGAGCTCTTCGAGGTGGCATTGACTGTAAATTTGCAAGTCATCCGCGTAGATGAGATGGAAAACATCGGTATCAAGGCAGAAACCGATGTCATTGATGTACAATGCAAACAGCAGTGGACCCAGAACGGACCCCTGCGGGACGCCGATGTTGAGACGCCGAGGAGAAGAACGTTCGTTATTGTCACCAACGACGGCCTGCTCTCTACCAGAGAGGTAGGAGGCAAACCAGCGGATGACTTGCTTTGAGAAGCCGAAGGTGGATAGCTTTCTCAGGAGCCTGACGTGACACACAGTGTCAAACGCCTTGCTAAAGTCAAAGAGAAGGAGTAGTGTTACTTTCTTTTTGTTTATCCCGGCTCTGGCATCATCAGTTAGCTTAATTAGGCCAGACTGAGTGCTGTGACCAGTGCGGAAGCCTGTTTGAAGGTTATCTAGTAATAGCCTTGATTCAAGGTATTCTGAGACTTGCCTGTGCACTAGCCACTCCAGAGCCTTGGAAAGAAAGCAGAGAAGTGAAATCGGACGGTAATCAGTCAGGGCTTTTGGTGAACTGACTTTGTTGAGTGCGCGCACAAGTGACATTTTCCAGGCAGATGGGAAGCAGGGTTCGCTAAGGGACAGGTTGAAAATATGACTTAGTGAGGGAGCAAGAACCGGCAAAGCTTTTGAGATGACAACCTGTGGGATGCCGTCGCTCCCCCTGGCCTGAGTGTCAAAGTGCGACACCGCAGCCAACACGTCCGATTCCGTTATAGGTTTGAATTCGAAATGTTCCGGGAGGTCAAGACTTTCCAGGGTGACAAGATAATCCTCAACAGCAGGAGCCAGCGGATCATTTGAGATCGCGCTGAAATGCGCGTTGAGTTCATCTGTGGTGAATCTAGATGGTAAGGGGGCCTTGGTGGCAGAAATTCCAAGTTTCTCCAGCTCTTTCCAGATCTCAGCAATATCGGTCAAGGTGGACAGGCGTGAATAGTAATAATTCAGCCTGGCCTCCTCGACTTGTTTGTGAGCATAGTCTCTAGCTGATCTGTAAACGCGTCGATCTGATTCGAGCCTGGAGTCCCTGAAACGCCTGTAAAGTCTATTGCTCTCGGATACAAGGCCACGAAGAGCCGCAGTGTACCACGGGTGACGTTGTCGTCGTGGTGTCACAGTCCGCAATGGAGCGAGGTGGTTGATGGCGTTAGTGAGGTTAGCGTTAAGTAAAGATATGCAGTCGTCAAGTGATGAAGTGGTGAGAGATGACCAGTCACATTCGCTAAGAAAGTCTCTCAGCTTCTCAGCGCTGATTCCTTTAAAGTTTCTGTATTAATATGTATTTGGTACGTAGCGTAGAATCTGTACGTCGAGAGTGGCCGTGATAAGGTCGTGTCCGTTGATGAAAGGTGCGTCTGTCTTCCAGTATGACTGCAGGCGATCCTGCTCGTCGATTAGGCACAGATCAAGCCAGGTATCAGAACTCTGTTTATGGTGCGTGGCACCATAGGGAACGGACGAAAGAGAGTTCTCATCAATGAAGGCCCTGATGAAATTGGCATCTTCAGATGAGGATAGTTGGTCAGAGTTAAAGTCCCCCATTATAACCTTCGTGGAGTAGTTGTGTATGTGAGTTGTTAGTTCGTTAATAAAGTTAGAGCCTTGGAAAAAAGGAGCATGAGGTGGACGATACACAACCCCCACGAAGATGGGAGAAACTCCCTTGGCCGATATCTCACAAAAGAGGTATTCAGGCTTGCCTGGCTTGCCGGACCATTCACCGTCGGATGATGAAATAACACTAACCGTCAGAGATTTGTGTATATAGAGGGCCACACCTCTACCGTTTCTGTTTCTGTCTCGTCTGTAGAGCAGGTAATCATCCAGCGAAGGGCTGGATGTCACCTTCTCGCTTAGCCAGGTCTCAGTAACAGCTATTACGTGGAATAAAGAGCGAGTGGATAAAAAGAGCCTGATCATCTCAATGTGACCCGTGAGAGAGTTCGCATTAAAATGACAGACCCTTAGACCTTCAGACAGAGATACCTTAGAACCCGATGAAGACACGGCGGATGAGCTTGATGGCGGACGTGATAGGATGAAATGTATGTGTGGCAGCTTCATTGTGGAGTGATGTTTACGGCGAGCGGGATCCGAGCTAAAAAATTATCCAGCTCGGCGTCGGTGGTGATGACGGTGGCACGCTCGTTGTCATCGTTGCAGCGTACGAACAATCTCCCGTCTCTGACGAACGTTCGGCAGCCCTGCCTCCTCTTGGCGTCCAGCCTAGCCCGTGAACGCAGCTTGTCGGTGGGGAGTAGCTCATTGATGTTTATGAGCCCTTGGTGGTCAGGGCTCAGAGCTTTGGCCTCCTCCATCACGGTTGCGTCCAGCTCGTTGGTGTGGAGCTTGCGTTTACGAGCTTTGGCAACGACGATTGCTCGTGCTAGTGCACTCGACGAGAGGGTGAGCTGGTGTTTGTTTCTCGGCGACTAGGCGCCGTTTTGGGTATAGCGCTGGCTCTCGTGTCGCGCTATACTTTCCCTCTCTGGTCTCTCTCTCTCTCTCTCTCTCGCACCTAACTTGCTTGTCCTATGCTTATGCTTCGCGGGCGACTCCTGTCGCCTCGGCATGCGTCTCGTAGGCGCGTGTCGTGTAGTGTCTGTGTGTACGTAAGCGCTGCTTACGCGCTTGTTTGTGCTGTGTGCACGCTGTTTTAGGTGTGTACGTGTGCATTGTCACAGTGTAATTGCGGCGAGTGGTAGATGAGACATCAGCAATAGCAGAAGGCGGTGTTCCCGGGCAACAAGTTATGTCGACGGGATTCGGAGAAACAACGTTTGACCATTTTCAACGAGGTATACACGACCAACCAGTAATGAACCGGGGCCGATCGACGGAGCAGTATCAATTTTCCACCAGGTCAACCTGGACTCCAGGAAAACAATTTAGGTCTGAACGGCAGTTTTCGGCAGAAAACAGCAGGTAGAGGTATGCGCACAAACGGAGAGAAAACAGTGTGAATACCAAATACGAGCAATAAAAATCTCCAAAATCAACTCGGGGCAAGCGACATGAGCCTCGACGAAACTGTATCGCCTAGAGTAAACGTCCATCGAGAAAATCTCCAAGTCAACAACATACCAGGAATTCAGATCGGACACGGATCGGTAAACAACAATATAAATGGATTAGAAACCTTTGTATTGCGAATGATGGAAGAAAGTTATCGGCGGGAGGCAGAGCGGGACCGGGCAATGGAGCGCTTGTTTACACAGCTTAGCTCGAGCTTAGGAAACAGGCTCGGAAACAATAACACTGATCTGTCGACCACAATTTTGCAAAGTTATCAAGTAATGCCCGATTTGAGCAAAAATATACAATACTTTATGGGGAATAAACCGTCCATAAGGGCTAAGGAATGGCTAACTAATATTGAGAGCATGTGTTTATTACACCGTTGGCCCGATAATTTTGCTCTAGAAACCGCGCGCATGCATTTACAGGATGGCGCGCGAGATTGGTTCTCCATTCGCAAAATCACACTTACTACGTGGCAAACATTTCAAACAGCGTTTAGAAGCACTTATGTACGCAGTGACAGTACCACGGCACGTTGGTGGACATATAGGCACGAATTGATCATTACAGACAATACACCTTGGTTTTGTCGACCACACCCAATACCCATCGCCGACAGACAAGACGCATTAGATAAGTTTGACAGGATGTTAAAATTAAATAGAATAAGACGCTCGAATAGCGTACACATAAATTCGATACAGATCGAACGAAAACGCGACGGATCTGTAAGGCCGTGCCTAAACGTACAAAAATTAAACATGGTTCTCCAGAATAATTAGGAAGGACCTCCCGGTATCTACGAGGTACTACAACGATGCACTGATAGGCCAATAACGAGCGTAACAGATTTCACGGCTAGTTATTGGCAAATTAGACTAGCAGAAAATTTTCGGAAATATACCGCGTTCAAAGTCGATAGTCACGTCTACGAATTTAACGTTATACTGTTCGGTATTAAAACAAGTGGATCCGCGTTAATTCAAGGGCTGGCGGAAGCCACGTGGGATTTCAATGAATTTTTGGTACTATTTGTAGATGATCTAATGATCAAATCGCGTACGTTCGATTTATTCTAAAAACATGTAACAGTTGCCAACGTAAAAAATACTTAACTAAAAAATACAGGGAAATGTCACAGCCGATCTTGACGCGAAAGCCCGATGAATTACTGTCAATAGTCTTTTACGGTCCACTTCCTACCTCGGCGGGGAAAGTAAAATACCTATTAACCAGCATAGATGTTTTCAGTAAATATGTAGTATTTTACCCTTTCCGACGAGCAACAGCTCTCGTGGTAATCAAAAAATTGACAGAAGATTATACACCGACGTACGGTAAACTAGAAGCGATAATATGCAACCATGGGATGCAATTTACGAGCGGAAAATTTATATATTCATCGTATTTGTATATTCATCTATCTGATACCCGCAAAGCAATATTGTGGAAAGGATACACTGGGAATTAGGACGATTCTTTCGTATGTTTGTAAGCAACAAACATAAAGGTTGGTCGCGATACGTAAAAATAATACAAAATATTATAAATGAAACGCACCACAAAACAACGAACTACATACCAACGGAATTATATTTCGGCCGAAACCCATGCGAGTATGAAAAATATACTTATATATACTGCCCGAAAAAAATGAAATCACAAACGAAAAACGAGCACATAGGATAGCTCTCAAACGCGCGGCGAAAAAGAACGCTCACGCGGAGAATTTCGAATTAGATGTAGGAAACAAAGTAATGATAAAAGCATTAAACGTATCCGACGCGGAAAACGGAAAAATAGCCAGATTTTTTGACATTTACTAAGGACCATACGAGGTCCAGAAAAAAGTAGGAATAGATACATATCTACTAATCGATATAAATACGAAAAAAGAGCGAGGAAAGTTTCACATAAATAATCTTAAGTCATATTTTGAAGATTGAATACACAATTCACAAATAGAAAAACAATAAAAATACAAAAACAAAAAATTGATTTATTAATATACATAGAACCGTGAATTGTGAATTGAAATAAGTTTACTAAAAACGAAAGAATAATTCAGGAACATAAAAAACTCAAAAAAGTAAAAAAGACATAGTAAAAGCACGAAACGTAACAGAGAGAAAATAATACGGCATGCGCGACAAAATGCCATACACATCTCGCGATCTACGCGACCTAACGAAAACAAAAATAGCGGCCGCAGCCAGCCGCCAAAATTCCAAAAAACCAAAGCGCCGAAAAAAGAGCAGCAATGAGCTCCGTCGAAGCTAATCAGTTGAAATGGAAGCTACTCCAACAGCTAGTGAGCCCCAGGTGCCGAAGTCGAGGAAGCGGGAATCGTCGTCGCAGACGGAACCTATGAAGATCTGCGACCAGGCGACGCAGGTGAACGAGGCGGTGCTGGCTGAAGTCATCGCAGAGTGTTGGTAAGCGACAATTATAATCGTCTCTCTCTCTCTCTCTCGCGCGCGAGCGTGTAAAGTAGTTAAAAACCAACGGGGAACAGCGTTTTAAGAAGGACACAACAGTACAAGATACCGTGTCTACGCACCTGCAGAGGCAACGGCGCTAACTTCTTGCCCGGCAGCAAGCGGTTTGCCAAGGGCTGGTTCTACCAGGCCTCGCCCGGTTGGGGGACGCGGGACCAAAAAACCGAGACCGAAGCCACTCCACCAGTCCCGGACACAGCAAAAAAGGTGCTGATCCCGCGTCGGTACATCCCAAGATGAGCCCGGCCAAGCTCGGCAAGAGGGACGCCACGCATCGTCACCATGGTGCACCTGCCCCCGCTGGACGACGCCGGCAGAGCGAACCTGGGGCTCTTAGTGCTCGCAGCACCGCAGCAGCCACACCGATCAGTACCAAAATCGCCACAGTAGCCGCAGCAGCCGCAGCAGCCGAACCAACCGGCACCAACACCATCGCCGCAGCAGCCGAACCAACCGGCACCAACACCATCGCCGCAACAGCTGAAGCACAGCTTCACGGTGCCCCAGCAACTACCACCGAAGCGTACAGTGGCAAAGACGCCTGGCCCTCCTCCTCGCCAGCAGACGCGACCAGCCGCACTCAAGCGCCATCTCCACCAGCATCCCGAGCTTTACGAGCCGCAGGCTTGCAACGAGGACTGGCGCGAGAAAGGCAGGCGTCTTAGAGCAGAAGAGAGCACACAAATCAGCCTCCTCTACCTCGGCTACGACCTCAACCCCCTCAACCTCGACTGCAACCTCAGCCACCGCCACACCACCGATTACCGTCCCCGCCGCAACTCCACCACTTTAGCTCTTTACTTGAGAACCTTTTTATGGTAAATCACCGAATAAAATTTTGAAGCATTTGACTACATTGTTTTAGAGATATAAGGAATCAAAAAATTTTCCGTGCGTGAGATTACGCCATTCACTTTCTAAAACTAGCTTCAATATCACCCGACCGTATTTATTAAACGGGCGCCAGGTCGAACGAATTTAACTTTAGACAAGATTCACTACACGTTGCCGGCTATTGGAAACTCCTTATCTCTGAGGAGATTCGGCCGTGGGTAAAATCGGGAGACAAATTATGACACCTTATTTTGCCACACTGAAATCACACGTCTTTATCTTTAGCTAGTTATGCGATTCACAACAAAGTATCGACTGAAATTCGGCGGCGAACTTAAACCCGAGTAATACGCTTTCGCGAACGAAACTTCCGACGGTTACACAGAATGGCTCTGCAAATCGAGCAAGCCTACTCCCGGCAGTATGTCTATGAAATTCTTAAACAAATACTTCACTTGAACTACCTCTGTAAATACTCTCTGTTAATCTTCCTTCCTCTCGTTTGGATGATGTCTCGTGCTTTAAAAATTCCGTCGCGAACAAAGAAAAAAACTACTTTAATTCTCGGCACTACCGGAAGTGGTCTGTTCCAGGCTGTGTTCCGAAACCTAATGTATGCCTTCTCGTGGTGGATTAAGACACAATGCTCTCGCACACATGTGCGCGCATGCTCATTACATACTTCGTTAGGTTATCGTTATCTTACAAGTTTTCTGGCAGAACATTTTGCTCGCACTCTCGCGAGTCAGTATCATTCCTTTACTTAATACATAATTTCCACTCTACGAATTACATTACTTTATTCCGACTAAATAATCCGCATACTCATACGTCGACTCTTATACACACACGCTTGGCTTATTAATGAGCTGCGAGCGGGCCCGCACGACGCGGTTTTCCCTTTCCCAGCGGTTCGCTTTCTTCTTCGCTCACGCTGGATCAACGCTACGCTGGCTTCTTTCACGTAGTGTATGCGTGTGGGGCGGGATTGTAGTAGTGAGGCTGGTGGCGAAGCTACGAAGTATAGCGTAGCGTGGTCTGCTACTCTCTCTCTCTCTCTCTCTCTCTCTCTCTCTCTCTCTCTCTCTCTTTCGTTCCGACGGGAACTAGTGGCGATCATTCGACTGCTATTTCTCTCTCTCCGTTTTACAAAAGAAATTCCCACTAACTCATAGAGTGGTACAGCCCTGATAGAGAGTAGCATGGAAGAGAGAGAGAGAGAGAGAGAGAGAGAGAGAGAGATTTCTACCTCGACGATCACCCCGTCGCAATAAGTAGTCAACTCACTTGAAATTTTAATGGGATATAATTTGGCACGTGACCCATCGACCTATTTTTTTCGTGAGGTTATGATGTTTAGTTTTAGAGATATAAATTACCCTTTTTCATTTTATCTGCCGAACAAAGCAATCGATCCCGAGGACCAAACAAGGAAAAGTAGATAATTTTATTATCTTTTTAATGCATTTTAGTTGAATTGTGTGTAACAATAGGTGATTAAAAAAAAAACGCAAAATACTGTTTTTCAAAAATCAAAAAATGGCCATTAAAAAAAATAGTGTTAGTTAAAACCAACATGTGTTCGTATCAGTAGACATATAATTTACTTGGTTATTAGTGCCAAATTTGCATGTAAAACCACTTATTAGACATTATATCATGTTTGTTTTCTACATAACTTCTAGTAGAAGGTCAGGCCTATTCTGAAACTTTACAGCTATTTTTTGCGTTCTCCTAGAGAAAGCTTTGTAATAGTAAAATTTTCTGCTCTCTTAAAAATAGGTTAGAAATCCATTATGTCGTTTATACAGTTCGAATCACGTGTTTTTGCAAAATGTCCGTATAGATGTGTGTGAGTGTATATATACCGCAATATTTTCGAATCGAGGCTATGAATGTCTACAAAACTTGGCATGTATATTCATTTTGGAATTTTGAATTGGGGAATAGTATATTGAGCAACTAGGGGAGAAAATTGGCTTTTTCTAGAGAGGGTGATGTTTTGAGCACGAGTGAAAGTCGAGGGCGCTGTAGGCGCAAAGGGACAAGAAGCGAAATTAAAATAATAGAAGACAAGAAAGGTGGGTTTGTGTTGCACAAAAGTGTAAGGGAAGGGTACCCACTGAGCTCGATCCTATTCAAATTAAAATTTTAGATAAGATATATAGAGGGAGATTATAATAGAAATATAAGAGAGTATATGGCATAAAGAGAATAAGTATATTTATAGCATAAACTCATTCTCTCTATGCTATATACTAGGATGTATAGCATCCTAGCAACGGGAAAGAGAGAAAGAGAGAGAGAAAGAGAGCCGAATAGGCGGAGCCTGAGCAGTGGAGAGCGCCAAGTTGTAGGCTGTCTGAAGTTCTCGCATCACGCATCATGCCACCAACAAAAAATATAAATTTCAAATAATAAAAATGTTTTGAAAACTATTAAGTTTTCAACTTAATAGTTTTCAATTTTACATCAAGTCTTTCATTTACATCTTTGTGTTCGTTTTGCTTTATTTTAAATTTTCATTATTTGTGTACCTGTGTGTGTGTGTGTGTGTGATTGCGTTAGGGCCCTATTCGTGTAGTGTGTACTTTTATTCATGTATGTGTGTTTTATGTATGTATGTCAGTGTCGTGTGTGGCACTGCTCAGCGCTGTCCTCCCTACTCTGCAAAAGAGCGATATCGTGAATACTCGGATTTTGCGCCTGCGTCGACCAGACGGGGTTCAGAGGGCCGATGTTAACGCAAAAATTTCGGCGAGGCGTAGTAGCGCTCTTTCCTCAATCGTGGTCAGGCTTGCTGGTCCGGGGCTGGCCAAGGACGTTATGCGAGCGAAATGCGCGCTTGCTAACAACTACCTGACCACAGACGACGTCAAGCCTCGTGTCCTGGGCCGGGAGGTTGCTGCCTGCCTGACTGGACAAAAAGTATTTATTAATGAGATGCTGTCCCAAGAAAAATTTTTGCTTTTTAAATATTTGAGGCCCATTGCACAGGGACTGGGCTTCAAATATGTCTGGCATGCGGGCGGCAGGTTCCTGGCTAGGCGCAGGGGGGGGGGCGAGCGCGCGCACGTATTTGCGTCTGCTGCCGATTTGCAAGCCATTCTCACGGCATGTCAGTCCGTCTCGAAACAGACACGGCCGGACCCGACAAACAAATCGGCAGCATCCTCGCCAACATCGTCACCATCATCGGCGTCTGCAACATCTGCACCATCATCATTGCAGGCGTCACCATCTTCATCATCATCAACATCGCCCTCGACGTCAACTGCGCACTCCACATGACTGGCGAGGCCTCTCGACAATGCGCCAGGGGCTAGGAGATGCTTAAGGGCGGGCTTTTTCAATGTAAACTCAATTAGGGCTCGCATTGAGATAGTCCGGAATTACTTGACGGAGCATCCGTCGCACGACGTCTTTGGCTTCGCGGAGACATGGCTGGGTCCGATTGTGAATGACAGCCTCGTTGACGTCGCGGGATATACTATCATCAGGCAGGACCGTAGTGTTAATGGAGGCGGTGTCGCCCTATTTGTACGCAATGGGTTGAAAATTAAAAAGCTCGCTTCATCTGTTGCAAAAGGACTCGGACCTTTTTAGTGTCCTGCGGGACCTATGCGTTGATTTTAGCCATAAAATCATTATGGGTGATCTGAACTCATACCTACTATCTGGTTCAGATGACACTGCCACCATCAAGCGTCTATCTGAGGAGTTATCTCTTCAGATAATCCGGCATAGTCCCACGCATCATACCTCATCTTCTCACACTTGGATTGACCTAATCATGACCGACGAAAACGACACGATCCTGGATTCTAGGAATGAGTGGCTGCCTAGTTTCGGCAAGCATTGTGTCATAGATGTCTCGCTCGACATCTCGTCTCTCACTCCAGTGAAAGAGACTTTTTGTTACCGTGACTACAAGAGCATTGATACATCTACTCTTGTCGACCTCTTGTCTTGTTGCGACTGGACAGCCATGAATTTCATTGAAACCAATCTGGAGGGCGATTTAAGTGTCCTTAACAATAATCTAAAATTAGCTATTGATGAATTGGCGCCGTTGAAAACGGTCTGCCCGCGTAAAAAGTATGCTCCTTGGTCTGGACCAGAGTTGAGGATTGTCATCGATAAACGCAATGCAACTCTCAGGCGCTATTAAAGCACAGGGAGAGCGGAAATTTTCGATGAGGTTCTTCGACTCACCAATGAGGTCCACATGCGTTCTGCTCAAGAGCGTGAATCCTTCCTTCGCCAACAGCTGTCAGACGCACTTGATGAGAACACATCTCGGCCTCCTACCTGGGAGTAAGGAGGAGGAGTTTATCGGTTTCACGCTGGGTGAGCTGAATGAGCACTTCGCGGGAATATCGGCATCACCCCTCGAAAATATAGACAATGCAATGGACACTATTTTACTTGCAAGCGAGGAAGGCTTCACTTTCAGTCCAGTCAATATGAGCGACGTCGTCCTAGCTATTTCACTCTTTTCATCGCAAGAGAGGGGTGTCGACGGTGTTCCATGCGGGGTAGTCGTCAAGGCCCTCCAAATCATTAGCGAGTTTATTCAATAATATATAATATTCAATAATATTTATCAATTAATTGCTCTAAGGAAGACCAGCGCTCCTTCCAATGTCACCGACTTTCGTCCAATTGCGCTGCTCTGCTTCCTCTCAAAGATACTTGAGAAAATCGCTCATACCCAAATCACGGAGTATCTTAATAAAAGTCAAATATTGGATCCCTTCCAGGCCGGTTGTCGTAAACACCACAGTACACAAACAGCGTTACTAAAATTAACCGACGACATACGAATGGCCGTTGACAAGAAGAAGGTGACGATTATGCTGCTATTTGATTTCAGCAAAGCTTTTGACACCATCTCACCTTCCAAATTACTATCTAAGCTGAATAGGCTGGGGTTCTCACGGTCGGCTCTCCTGTGGATCAAATCATATTTACAGGGGCAATCTCAGATCGTAATTTCAAATAAGAACGGTACCTCGGAATGGCTTGAAACCAATCTGGGAGTTCCACAGGGATCTGTCCTGGGACCCCTACTATTCAGTCTTTATGTTAACGACCTACAGAGTATACTTGACGGTAGTACAATTAAACATCTTTTTTACGCGGACGACCTTCAGATTTATCTACACACCAGCAAAGATCATTTTCAGGAAGGCGTGGCTCGATTGGATGAAGCTGCGCGGCTGGTTTCTGACTAGGCGGGGAGCTCCGACCTGCGACTCAACTCCGGCAAAACTAAGTTTATTTTTGTTTTGGTTCCACGAGAAATGTTAATAATATTAAGTCGTGGAACCTGCCTAGGGTTCCGTTGCCGGACGGAGTGATCGTCCCTTTCAGTGAAACAATCGTGAGTCTTGGTGTTGTATTAGACTGTAAAGTTACTTGGAAACCGCAAGTGGATGCCATTACGAAAAAAGTCAACAAAGCCTGTATAGCTTGCGGTTTATCAGAGGCTGCACCACTGAGACTCTCCGCAGAAGGCTAGTCGAGACACTCATACAACCACACTTGGACTACTGTACTGTGACCATCCTGGACGCGTCTAACGAACAACGAATACGGTTACAGAGACTGAGCAATTCTTGTGTGAGATTCATCTTCGGGGTTAGAAGGGATGAACATATTAGTCCCTACCGGAGGCGTAGAATGGCTACGCACCGATTCTAGAAGGCTCTACTTTAAGGCCATTTCATTATACAAGGTGATTGGAATCGGTAAACCTGGGTACTTGGTCTCATTTTTCGTTAAATACAAGCCGAGACCCTCCGGCAGAGGGGTTCCTTCGGAACTAACAAGGAAGGGTCCCCAGGTGTACCTCACCGATTTTGATCATTTTGTGATATGTTGTAGTACTCGAGAAAATATTAGACACGTGTTTTTTTACGTGCTAACTCGTCGACTTAAGGGGTGAAAATCACCCTTGAAGATTACCCCCAAAAACAGGTTTTTTCTAATATCTCAAAAACTATTTGGAGTTTTTAAATAAAACCAACGCTAAATTCTTTATTATAAAAAGACGCTACTGTAGGCATAACTTTTACCACGAAGGGCGTCAAACCCTGTTTTTAGGGGTAAATGTGCAATTTTTCGCTATTTTTTCAATATAAAATTGATCAAATCGGCTAGATTTGGTTGAAAATTGCACTACCATCCAGAAAATAAGAAATTAAAGTTGACGTGTATCGAGATTTACGAAGAAAAATTTTTTTCTTGATTGTTTTACCCCTGAGGTTATTTTTTTTATTTTATCCTTAAATGAAAAATTAGATCCATGAATAATTTTTCAATTTTAAAATGTTTGGCAAGCGATATAAAATTTACTTCCTGATTTTTTTCCATTTATTTGTAGTTTCTTTGATGATTCATTTTAAAATTCTATAATTTTACACTATTAATTCATAAATTATTCTGACAGTTTTAACATAATTAGATAATTTCAAACAATGGCATATTTCAGGATTCTTAAAATTTGTATGATACCAAAAATAAAAAAAATACACTCTTCATTAAAAGTGCATTTATACGTAAACTTTTAGGAAATCTTATACAAAAATTATAGGAGTCATTAGTATTTTAAAATTTTCAAA
>JAZHPH010000429.1:701-41022 GCA_037356405.1 Nasonia oneida | reverse complement strand
ACGAGTTCTTTAAACGCGCCTGCTCTGTATAGACTGCGAACATTCCAAGTTCCGACCCTTAAATCCCGTTTGGTTCAGATTTGATTTTTTTGAGCCATGATAGTATGTTAAACCCGCGCGCTTCGGATCCTGTTCCGATCGCAGGTGAGTCCAACGTTCTAGAGGTGATAACCCCCATACCTCTCTAGAACTAAGTATGAGAGCTTTCTGACTATGACGAGGACAGTATCAATTCGTCGTCAGACACACTATGGTTTCATTCTCGCATCCTAACGCCCCCCAGCAAGGCAGCGCGCCTTCGCTGGCATCGTTACCGCGTAAGACCAGGTGACGAATCATTCTACACATCCCCTTTCGGGGCAGTTGTCATCGCTCCCACATCCTCCTCGGCAGCAGGATTTTTGCCCATTTTTGTAATGTGTGATGAAAGAGATAGATTGAGAGATAAGAGATAATGTGAAGTGTTTTTTTGTTGTGGTGCTTGCGTAGATGAATGCGTTCGACAGTGTGGGCTCATCACACCCACACCTGTTCCTATCGGCTGTCCGCGGCTGCTTATTCAATTTATTCGCAGCTAACCTCTTTCTCAGGGGCTGTTCCGATCTGGACGACAACGCCCAAGACCCGCTTAGGGTAGCGGCATTGTAACAGGAACATGGGACATTACAGAGCTAAAAAGCGGCCCTAACGCGGCCTTTTTTGACTGGCCTGAAAAGAGCGGGCGAAAAGTCGTAAAAATGATTAAAACATGTACTGGCACACACACATACCTCATGTGGAAAAGCCTGACATTCGTATGTGGCGCGTCCCCCGGGTGACGGATAGGGAGAACTTGGTAGGGTATATACCTCGAAGGGTAAAGCAGAAATAAAATATGCTCCGAAACCAAACCAGGCCGCCGCGTTTGCCGTGCGGTGCGACCCGTAGGAGGCAATCTGAGGTTGCGAGCTATAGTTACCTGAACCACCTTTGACTCCCGCTGACGGCAAGACGGGGGGGGGGCTGGTCACATGGTTCAATCGGCAAATGCGAGCGAGTGATATTGCTGGATGGATAATTCAGCCGAGCAAAGCGAGAAAGCAGGAAAGGAGCTCTCGAAATCTAAAATACAATCTGGAATGCTAAGCGAAAACGAAAAAGCATATGGGAGAAGATCCAAGACAGACTGGATTCTATGGATAATATTGTGTCAAACGCATTCAACATTTATAAGTCTGTTAAAAGCAATCTATCAAGTATTATGATCCAGGTGAAGCAGCCTAAAAGGGGACAAGTGGCGCTGGACAAGAGCAAGGAGAGGCTTGAACCGAGATCCTCTGGCTTGCAAGGTAGACATTCTGTCGTCGCGACACGGCCGCCATCGCATTGCACTCTTCTACTCGCTCTCGTATAGTAATCAGGCACCCGTGACTTGTATCCACACGTGACATCCTATTTTATCAAATATCCACGCTTTGCGTTGTATTAATTTGGAATCCCACTTTTTAATGCAATTTTATAGGAGAATATACGATTTGAATTCGTTGTTGCATGATTACTAATGTACTGACTGCACAATTTTTCAGGTCATTTCTTGCAAAGGAATCGTCGCAGTCATATTCATATTTTGGGAAACAATTATTCAACTGTGCAAATTTTTGTACTTTTGCAAGTTTAATCTCAAAGTCGTGACATATGCTCTTACTGATCATGTCTTTCTTTCATTACCTTGTATTAATTTACAGCATTTGCTTAAGTTGTTAACATGGCTGATTTTCATAAAATCACTGATACTTTAGAAATCAAAATTAGATCACATAGATGTGTAAATCCATTTCAAACAAATTGTCATGGTAATTAAGACTTGCGTAAAATCACTAATCTAATGCTACAGGCATTTCCATATTTAACTAGTCAGGCTAAAGTTTATAAGATATGCAGACAACTTTTTCTCACTTCTCAGAATTCGAATACTTTTGAAAACATTTCTCATTTAGGATCACGGGATTCAGATCGAGATGTATCTGAATCACCGACCAAAAGAACATGCTTTTCCAGAGAAAATTATCTCGATTTAACAATAAGTTCAGATTCACGAGACTCTCTTACAAATGAAAATATATCAGCTTCTAATAGTATACAGTCAGAAAGAGAAGTCGACTAGGAACAGATGCTTGATCGTCTAAAAGAAAAATTCTATTCGTTGGATAAATCAGATCCGCATCGTGGATCGATTTTGACCATTGCACCTGAGAATTTAAGTATTCGTGTAAATTAAGTAGAGAAATCAAAACATTCATATATATATATATATATATACGGCTAAAAAAGCTATGGAATTAAGGAAATTATAAGGAGTAATGGCAGTACCCTCTCTAAGGTAAGAAATAAACATACCAATAGATACCATAAATAAAGTTATAGACTTTTATGACAGCGATGTAAATAGCAGAATAATGCCGAATCGGAGTTCATTCGTTAAAGTCATTGATAATAGATGTAAAAAAGAAGTGCCTTAACGATTATTGTTATGTGACATTAAGTCGCTGCATACAGAGTGTAAGAAATAAAATTCCAAATATTATATTGGTTTGACGGAATTTTCTGAATTTCGTCCAGAATACCAAAATACTGTATACTTGCAGGAGATGCAGGAATACATAGTGTAAGTGTATGTACCATACATGAGAATTTTAAAAATATGTTCGACGCAGCTGATCTAAAAGAATTACAAGTAAATCAACTATTCCACTTAAGGATTTCAAAGACTGCATTTCATTCATTACATGAAAAAAACCAATAACCCAATAGATGCGTGCTATTGAAGAGAAAGCATGTTCTGATATCTCATCAAGAATATTGTAAAGCTTGTTCAGATATCCAAATATTTTCCAATTACATTCTTAATATTTGAGAAAACAGGAATATTTCAGACATTATTTATAGTGTATGGCAATCGACAGACAGGTGCACGTTCATTAAACAGTGCCTGCAAACAAATGATTTTGTCTCCGAAATGTGCCCACGTTTAGAGGCGTTAATTCCACATCACTAAATTACGAAAAATCAATCAAACTATTTGTCAGAACTGGAAGATAAATTAAAACTAAGCAAAGTATTAGCTGGTATAGATTTTTCATCAAATTATGCGTACATCGCATGATTCAGCGGCTGTACATATCCTCTAAGGTCAGCATGGCCGTCATAATCGACTCAGGAGTTACTCTGGTCTGAAGATAACTCTCAAGTTCTTCTCGCTTTAGATGATATCGTAAGCACTCGCAAAAGGCGTGCTCAACATCCTCTGTTGCATCCAAAAATATTAGGTAGTTTGGAGGGTCGTCTAATTTGAACCGATGCAGGTACGCCCGAAAACATCCGTGCCCGGTCAAAAACTGCGTGAGGTAGTAGTTAACTTCCCCATGTCTTCTTCCAATACAGTCTTCCATCCTTAGTATAAGGCGATAAGTCTATCGCCCCTTGCTACTAGCGTCCCATCTTGTTTGCCATTTAGCCATCGTCTTCTTTCTTGCGGCATCTCAGATCTCTTTCTAGCTTTTGTAATTCGATCGTCTCCTACCTTTAAATAAGACCTTTCTTTCTAACACTAAAAAGTTAATGGGTGCCTGCTATAATGCAGACAGCATCGTCCGATACCGTACGGTAAGCGGACGCCACTCTTGGTGCACTTCGCCTATACATGATGGTCAACTTTCGTGCATATGATTCCACCCGCATCTGCCCATACTGGGGATCCGTATAGCATGATCGATGTGGTTACACTGGCTAAAAGTAACCTTCGCTTCTGAGTTAGCCCTCCTACATTTGGCATCAATCGTGAAAGAGCAGCGCCAATTTTTTCTGCTTCATCATTGACTACTTCCAGATGCTGTATAAAACTTAGTTTTGCATCGATGGTCATGCCCAAGTATTAGATGGTTGGTTGAGAAACGATCTCATGTCCATCCACCGTCAGTGTGATTTCCTCTATCTTCTTTCTACTGAAAATGAGAATAACTTCCGTTTTGTGACTAAATAGTTCCAGACCCGTCTCTGTGAGTCATTTGTGTATTATACGGATTAACTCATCAGCTATGTATGTCACCTTTTCTGTATGCTTTGCTACTATCACTACTGCTATATCATCAGCGAATTCCACGACTGTTGCTCCTTCAGGTAATTCAAGTCGGTGGGCCAAATACTGACCCTGGGGGACGCCTACTGTAACTTTATAGGCCTTGGTACTCTCCTCAGTGTCAGATAATAAGATTCTGTCCTTCAAGTAGTCGGACATCATCCTTCTTATATATAAGGGCACATCCTGTTTCCGGAGCGCCTCGTATATTTCATCCTCTATCTGGACATCCAATGTAACTATGGCGCAATACTTCTTTTTTCCTCCCTTCTATCTTTTCCCTGCTATCGCTGTTTGTGCAGTGTCAATCACTAGACTAACTGGGTCCAGGGTTGAACGCTTCTTTCTAAAGCCATATGTGTGTTCTGCTAATATACCTTTTCTTTCTATGAAATTATCAATTCTGATGCAGATAATGCATTCCAGGATCTTGCCTGGAGTATCCAGAATTGAGAGCGGTCTGTATGATGAGGACTTGTGGGGTGGTTTATTTCCTTTTGGCAAAAGCACTAGTCGCTGTTTCTTCCAGTTTGTGGGAAATGTTTCCTCTAGACATGTATTGTACAAGTCTACAAAGACCTCTGGTTCAGCGTGAATGGCATGCTTTAATGCAATATTTGGAATGCTATCCGGCCCTGGGGCCTTGCTGTTTTCTACTCTCCTGCAGGCGGCTAACAATTCCTCAATCGTGATCGGTGGGATAGCTTCTTCATTAACACCACTTTCGATGACACTTGTCTCTTCTAGTTGTCTGGAAAAAGTGTGGTTACTACCTGGTGCAACCGTCGCCCGTTGTTCTTGTCTTCTGGTTCAGTGGCACTCGCTAGTGGCACTCGCAATCTCCTTGTCCCACCAATATACTGGTGGTCGTCTACTGTATACCACTTTTCAAGGCATAACAGCGTCACATGCTTGGGTGATGTTTACCGTCACCTACTTTGCCTTGCTGTTCACCGTTCCATACAGTTGCTTTTCTTCTAACGCTAACAGGAACATCTCATTATCATAATCCTTCGTTTTCCAACTAACTCTATTGGTCGTTGTACTCGCGCTGGATCCCTGTTTTAATATTTCTACCTCTATTATTATGGCCTGGTGATCACTGTGTGTGAAGTGCTCACTTACTGTCCATGGAGTATACACAGAATATACACTATGTGGGTAGTGCTCGTTTACAAATCTAGGAGAGCGATTGCTTCTAAGAGTATTCGACCTCTTTGGTTAGTCCTTATGCTGCTCCACTCCACACCCCACGAATCAAAGTCGCCTGCAATCAGTACCGGTTTCTTCCCTACTGCGTCTTGTATGAGCCGATCTAGCAGTTGTTCGAACTGCTTAATTGATGCGTTAGGTGAAGCATAGCAGCTGTAAACAGTGACACCTGCTACCTTAGCCCGTGTAAATCCTGTATTACGAGTCTTCATTTTTCCACAAAAAGCAACGTTTCTACATGCCCAGATTGCTGCTTTACCCGTTGTGTCCATTTCTCACGATGGTTCGTCTATATCCTTATTTTGTTTGCACTCAATAGCTACGTCTACGTCTTTTTCGCGGACGTACTGGTTGAGTAGGTCCTGTGCTGTCTTACAGTGGTTTAGGTTTAGATTAAACTGCACGATCTTTATTTTCGTTGGTTCCTTAGTTCGTTTAATGCAGCTTGGTAGGCTAGGCATGTATAGCTACCAGCTGCATAGTCACTCTTTAATTCTCCGTTTTTATCGCGCCAGAGAATACAACTCAGCTCTTTCGTGCAACTTTTGACTGCATATCCTTCCGTTCCGCACTTAAAACAGCATTTACTTCTGTCGTACGTCTCTGTACACTTTTTTGCGATGTGGCCAAAACCCAGGCATTTATAGCATCTAGGTGGTCGCATCTCTTGACTAATTTCCCTGATTCTGCAATTAAGCCAACCTACTTTGAACTTACCTCTTGCGGTCGCCTTTTGGGCAATCTGGGCAGGCAGCTGTACGACGGCGGTCCGCGTATCTCCGTAGGTTTTCTGGAGGGTCTTTACGAATGTCTTCTCTGCTACTTCCTTCTCTTTTGAAAACTCTCTATTCAGGGCTTCTAGAATATTCTGTTTAGAGGTAAGCATGTCAACGTCTTTCATTTCAAAGACCACTTCATTCTGAAGCCTCTTGATTGTGGCTTCTTCTACCAGCACCGCTTTAACCGATTCATGATGTTCCTGCGTTTTCACATCTTTGGTGCGCTGTAGCTCTAAAGCAAATTCTTCTGCTACCGTTTTGCGTATCTTATTTACGCTGTTACCAAGCACTGTCAGATAGGGGTCCTAGTACCATTTTTGTTCTTGGCACCAGTGCCTTCATGTATTTTCTTTTTCCTCTTTTTTTTCTGTCTTTTTCTCCCTTCTGGTGATAACCTCCTGCCAGGGTAGGTCTACCTTTTTCCGAAGACACCTGTAATTGGCTTTTTGATGTGACTACCACAGAGGCTACTTCCTTATCTTTTTTTGTTGTTTTAGCGTAGTTTTCTTGTCGCTCTACTACCTAGCTTGGTGACATTGCCTTATGCTTATTAAGCGTTCTTGTCGTCACCGCGTTTGATGCTTCTATCGTCTGTGATGCCTTGTCCTCCTTCTGGATATGCTGCTGGTTCGGTAACATTTCCACTTTACTTAGCATCAATCCAAGAGTCTTCTTGTTTTCTTTCAGCGCCACTTGTCCTCCTTTAAGCCGCTTAACCTGGATCATAATCGCCGATAGATCGTTTTTAACAGACTTAGGAATGTTGGATGCGTTTGACACAACATTATCCATAGAGTCTAGCCTGTCTCTGATCCTCTTTCATATGCTTTCGCAGAACGCTTAGCATCCCAGATTGTATTTCAGATTAGCCACCTTAGCCAATTTACCGGTAATAGATATGTCACCGGCTCCCCGTCTTGCCGTCAGCGGCTACTGAAAAAGCTTCAGTAAAAATCAGATGATTTCCAGGTGATTTAAAGGAAAAAGCGTGCCAATTTCGGATTTGATTAGCAGATAATTTTTAGGTAAAAAGCATGTGACCTCATATTAAAAAACCCCGATTCTTTCGCATTTGACTAGCAGATGATTTTTAGATGAAAATCATGTAACCTTTTATTACTTTAAAATATTACGTTTTGGATTTAAATATGCTATAATTAAATAAACTTTTTAAACATTATAATTGTTATTATTATTATTATTGCTTCCTCCTAAAGCTTTGTAATAGTAAAATTTTGAGTTCTTCAAAACTCCTAGAAAATACTTTTTGGAGTGTTAGAACTTCAAATCAAGTGTTTTTAAAAAATGTCCGTATGGATATGTGTGTGGGTGTATACCGTAATATTTCTGGAACCACTTCGTCAATATGAATATAATTTGACATGCATATATATTTTTGGGTGATAAATTTTTGAAAAACACTATTTTGCGTTTTTTTTCAATTATCCCATTGTTACGAACAATTCAGCTATAATGCATTTGAAAGAGAATAACATTAGCTACTTTTCCTTGTTTGGTGCTCGAGACCGACCGCTTTGTTCAGCAGATAAAATGGAAAAGGTGATTTTTCTTTAATAATTCATATTTTTAAAACTAAACGTCATAACCTCGCAAAAAAAATTATGTCGATGAGTCACGTGTCAAACTATATCCCATTTAAATTTCAAGTGATTTGACTACTTATTTATTCAGTAATAAATCAAATACTGAAAAAAAAAGTTTTTCTTGTGCCTCGATTACGGACGCAAAAAGGCCTTATTGCACTTGAGATTTCGGGAAAAAGTAGATATTTTATGTGTTTTAGCTAAGTTCATTGCACGGCTTTTAAACCCCTATAGTTCGTAAGGTATCAAGGTTCCAATTTTTTTTTTTTTTGAAAATTTTTTCATTCCTTATAATTTCTAAAACAATGTAGTCAAATGCTTCAAAATTTTATTTGGTGATTCGCTATAAAAAAAACTATCTGCTGCTAATATTTTAAACGATTTCGTCAAGCGGTTTTTTAGTAAAAAGCTAAAATGTAAAAATCGATTTCTCGAAAATTGCGCGAGCGATCTATCTAATGAATAGCCTGTTGTTTTGATGGTTAGATTGTTAGGAACACATGTAAATATGCGTGAATTTCTGTGAAAAAAAATTGACGACAGTGTTCATATTCTATAATAAAAAAACAGAGGGGTCTGCAAACTTTTAGACAATGAACCATCCAAAACTTATATTAAATTATGTATCAAAAACCGCCTCATACAGTTGCAAGCAGATATAGGGGCGAGGGGGCGAAAGCGCACCTCGTTTGTACATCGTTTGTACATCGGGTACGGAGACATACTGTTCATAAGATGAATATAGAGAAATATGGACTTGATATTCATATTTTATAAACATGCCTTTAGTACTTTAATTATAGCTTGAAATGGTTCGTAGATACTAAAAAACCGCTGCCAATTCTTTGGAACGTAGCTTCCTCCAACAAAATTTATAGTTCAAATAGATAAAATATTGTTCAAATATACAGTATATTAATGATTTTTAAAATACTTACAATGTTAATTATTTTACATATGGAGCACCCGTTACAATATCAAATCATATAATTTTCATCAAAAAATTTAAACCTCAATATTTTAAAATAGGATCCTCATAACCTCATAAAATCATGAATTGTCTTAAAACATTTTGAACTTTAGTTAGCTAGTTATAAGGTTTAACAGAAATAGTAATTTTCAGTTTTACAGGGTGTACAGGGTGAGAGACAAAGAATTTGAATCCTAATATCTTTTAAACTAAACGGTTTTATAAGCTGCAAAAAGAACCTAGCTAAGGTGATATTTACACTTCATTATCCATCGGAAATAAGATTAAGTTCAGGTGACCAGAAGATGATAGTAAAGCAAAGCAGTACACTTGTGAGATTATCGATAAAGGGCATAAGTACAATATCAGTGTAACTTAAAGTTTTAAAGTCTTACAAAACTGAAGATTATTAAATTCGTTTCAGCAGTGTGTCCCAAATTTTTTATAGCTATGATTTCGGTCGACTTTTCACTTATCTCTCTAAACGAATTTTACTTTACTGCATTAGTCCGATCAGAGAGAAGGGCGCAGCCGCAGGCAGAATCTCCTGGGCACGTGAGGGCGAGAAGAGACAGGGCGTAATCAGCTCGACGGATTCCCGGATTTTTCCCCCACGGGATCCCCTCACGTGAGGCCGACTTCGAACGACGCAGCGGAGATCGACAGCGCATCCAATACATTGTAAGTGTCGGCGCGCAGCGTACCTGTTAATTTCTCTCTTTTGCGAAAAGCGCGTAGCACAAACAGTGCGATTAGACGCTATAGTTAGAATAGCTAGCGTCACGCACAGAATCTGTGCAACTAGAAGCACATAACCTCGTCGAGCGTCTCGTGTACACAACACACACTCGAGCATATAATACCCGGTCCGAGCGACAGTCGGAAGAAATTCTATTTGTCAACTTCGATAAATAAAAGGTTAAACCGGGCGAAACCAGCCCGAAATATTGAATGGACATAAATTTAATGAGAATCTTTATTCTGCATGAAATCCCTGCTTCCAACTTCTATTTCGGTCAGCTAAGCAGGGTAAGGGTAAAAATTTTGAAAAATAAAAATTAGAAAGGGTAAAGATTAGAAATTCAAAATTTGTAAACTGAGATTTTAAAATGAAAAAATTTATAAAACTAGAGTGTTGAATTAAAATATTGCGAAAGGTGATATTTGTAGTTAAAATATTGCATAAGAAATATTTTTAGAAATTTCCAAATTTAGCTTTTCAAAATTATATCTTTCCAATATTCTGGGACTTCAAATTTTACCTTTCGCTATAAACAAATTCGTAATTTTTGCCTTTAAAATATTTATTTTTTAAAATTTTTATCCTTACCCAGACAAGCAGAGAAGGGTCCCGCCACTCTCCGCGGTCCACTAAAGCGGAGAAGCTGAGTTAGCCGAGGCCGACCCTCGTCGTTAAATAGACGACTTTTGCGACACGTTAGCCCCTTGTGCGCCAGCCCGAAGTTTGGCAGGGCTCATCCGAATAAATTACGCGCGAGCAAGGAGCGAACATATCACGATGGCGCCCAATTTAGTGGTTAAATTATTGAAAAACCAACTAAATCCGAAAAGTAGTAACTAATCCGTTGATAAAACGTTTAATTATTTTTTTTTCTATGTCTGAAAATTTACATTATCTTAATAACTCTCAGAAAATACTCCTAAAAGAATTGGAAGCTGGGATAAAAAAATCCGACCGCAAATAACAATAATTTACCGCGCTTACGAATAATCGATAGTGTAGGAAATAGATAGGAAAAATATTTCGCCCTTGAAATACACGAGGCTAGAATTCTCTCGAACAGGCAAAAGCCGAGTCGAACTCGTGAATTCCAAGAATCTCAAACACACTGCATAGCGTCGCGGAAAGGCACAACCCGATCTCCGAACGTAAACAAGCGAGCGCTCGAATTCCGACATAGCGACGACGAATTCGAAACACTCAACACATACAAGTCGAAATATTATTTGTGAATTCACGTCGAGGATTTTCCTTATTTTACACTGCGAAGTGAAATAATTTAATACGCATACACGCACGACTGCTGTATGGGTGTGTAAAAATTGTTCAGTGCGGAGAACAATTATTTGTTCTATTTTCAGACACGCGTATGAAAATTAATTTTTTGTTTATGGCAATAGTATATTATGCAACTTGTACAGAAAGACTGCATTTTCAAAACGAGTGTTTACAGCACGAGTCGAAGGCGAGTGCTGTAACAAGTTTTGAAAATGCAGTCTTTATGCAAGTTACATACGATATTTTATACCACGAGAGCCGAAAATTCATATTAAAGTTGTGATTTTGAGGTTAAAGTGGTATACATACCATTTTCGTTCTCTTACAGCACAAGCTAGGTAAATCAGTCCGATTTGCTTCTGGACAGACAGAAGCTAAATGTCTAGTCCGACCTTATCGCGAAATTCGTGTTAAGAGAACGCGTTCGCGGCAAGTCTTGACAAAAGAAAAATAAAAATACACGGATTAAAATGTTGGAGACCGACGAAATACTCCCGCACAGAATTGACGATTTCCTTTCGTCAGTTCCTGACGAAAAGTTAAAAAGCGCGTTAAGAGAATTAAAACTCGATCCATACGGACCGACATCAGACAGACTCGCGAGACTCCGCAAACCCGCCCGACGCAGCAGCAGCGTTGAATTTTGACGACCAAAACGTCAGGAAGCGAGCGCCCCAAAATCCGTTAAATCAAGACGACCCTTATTAACCGCAAATACAAAAACAGGGACTATACCTAAAAAAGGAACGAGTAAATTCACCCGAGTAATGTTAATGATACAGCAGAGCAAAATAAAATCACGATCGAAGTCTCGAAATTCTGGAAAGTCTTGTGCACGGAAGAACAAGAAAACGCACTAATACAAGAATTAATTCAGAATCAAACGACGCGCATACCGATGGCTAATAGCACGCCGAATAGACCGCGCTTAGTAGAACCGGGTAAACTAGACGAATCAGTTAACCAATTACACGATTTAGCAGCGCAACAACAAGAATTAATCAGGAAATACGAAAATCTGCGAATTTTAAATAAACAATTAAGCACGCGTAATGCACAACTAGAAATAACGATTCACGGAATTAATAATGCACAACCACGCCGAGCACCATTCAACAATAGAGACGAACACAAACCAACAGACGTAGCGAAATCGGTCGCGTCATGAGATTTATGTTCAGGCGGAGACGGCAAAGGATTATTATCGATTGATCAATTTCTAAGCCGAGTACAAGAATGCCGGATAACAGCAGCTCTCACGGACGAGGAATTGCTGAGAAGTTTACTATTATTATTAAAAGAACCGACGCTCGACGTACCCGCGTAAATTAAGAAAGATGGCTAACGTGGAAAGATTTCGAAACAGACATGCGCGATCAGTTTAGATCGGAAGGTTATCCCGAGGAATTTGAAGACAAAATCCGTGAGAGAAAACAAAGACCGAACGAAACAATGAATAATTATTTAAACGCAATTCTGTCAATGTTTAAGAAACTACCAGAACAATGGTTTGATTAGAAGAAAATAAAACGTATTTATAGTAATATGCGCGGAGAATTTTTCACGTTGTTACGTCCTTTTAAAAACGAAACCCTCGATAATTTTTTGAGTCAAGCGAGAACCAAGCCTACAAAACCGGTAAACGTGTAAATGAAAGATCAGCCAACGCCGAAACCGAATGTAGATAAAATGGTCAACACACAGAAAAAGCCCGAAACTAGTATAAACACAGTAGAAGTACCGACGATGGACGAAGTAACTAAGCTTTTAAGCAAAGAATTAACGAAATTTCGAGAATCAATCAAAGCGACAGTAGCGAACCAGATAAATCCAAAATCGTCTTAAAATTCGAACAGGCACAACAACAATTTGAACCAACAAAGCGATGCCCTATTGCAAAATCTCACGTGAGATCTTACATGAGATCTCACCTGAGATCTCACCTGAGATCTCATGCCAAAATCTCATCTGTTATTTTGGTCCGGAAGCTGCCGGATCCTCTTATTTCTCTCAGGTGACATCTAAGGTGAAATCGCAGATGAGACATTTTTAAAAATCGAAAAAACATCTTAAATGCTTCGAAACCTAGTTTTTTGAACTCTTCTGAGTAGGAGCATCTCCTTATAGGCGACTTCCAATTTTAGAAACCTTATTTTTTATTAAATAAGAGGATCCAGCAGCTTCCAGACCAAAATTACAGATGAGATTTTGGCATGAGATCTCAGGTGAGATCTTATGTAAGATCTCACGTGAGATTTTGCAATAGGGTGGCCAGAATAGTAATCCAAACAATTCGCAGAAGACCGGTAATAATTATTCGCGAGGCAATAAACGGTACAATAATCGGTATAGAATACGGAATAATAACAAACGTGGATACTATAACAACAACAATAACAACGTGAATAGAAATGACCCCAGCAACGACAATAACTGGCGAGATCACCAGAATGATAATAACTCGCAAAATAATAGAGATGGTTCCAACAATCGAGGTGGATATCAAAACATCGGCAATAGAGGCGGTTTTAACAATAATAGAGGAAGGGGCGGCTATAACGGAAATAACGCTAACCCCAATTGGAATCAGAACCACGGTCCACTTACGAACGCGATAGAAACCGAAGAGATGGGAAACAAGGAGTAGGCAGCTTAAGTGAGACCACTACGCTAGCCAAAAAGTCTTAGATCTCGAAAATACAAAAGGGAGAAATAAAAAACGGCGATACCAGGCAGTCCAGCTTTAACTCGCAGGAGCCACTGCCAGTACCGGACGCGAAAAAACCAGTAGAACATCCGCGATATTGGCTCAAAGCCCTCGTCGACTTAGGGGCAGCACGTACGATAATAGGAAAACACGGAAAAGAAATAGCGCGAAGGTTAGGCGCGGAAATTAAGCCAACGATTTCTAAAAATGCTGTAATGGCGAATGGCTCTCCCGAGCCAATCGACGGAGAAATGACCGTATCATTGGAAATAGTGGGAGTGAGCAAGAAAGTGCAAATTATCGTTATTCCTGAAATACCGACCGATTTCATTCTGGGTATAGAATTATTACGTTTATTCGGTATGAAAATATATGCACGCCGCGATACATTCAAACTCCCAAACCGAAAAGACAAGAAAGGAAATGCTTTTAAAGTGTGGTCAATCGACACATGCGACAGTCCGATAAACGTTGCTAGTTGCGGATCAACAATCTGATAGACGAGTTACTGCCGCGCGACGGACAACACAACAAAATCCTAAAAACAACCGACCTCGTTGAACACGATATACAGTTACTACCCAACGCAAAACCAGTTAAACAGCGATATGACCCAGTTTCGGACAAAATGCAAAAAATAATGTCAGATCAGTTGGATAAATTAATAGAAGCAGGAATAGTCGAAAAGTCGCTAACTGCATAAAACAGCCCGATAGTCATGATGAAAAAGACCAACGGTTCATTTAGAATGTGCATAAATATGCAGGTCGCGAATAGTTTGTCAAAGAAAGACGTGTATCCATTACTATATATATGTCATTTTAAATAAATTAAAACGCGCAAAGTTCATAACTACGATTGATTTAAGCATTGTGTGTCACCAAATACGACTGACGGAAGCGTCGAAAGAAATTACGGTGTTTACCATAGCGGGCCGCGGATTATGGCAATATACGCGTTTACCCATGGGGCTGAGCGATAGCGGATTCGGACGCAGAATTTATTTTGCATTGCGACGCATCGAACACGGGTTTAGGAAGCGTTATTACACAAATAATTAACGACGAGGAAAAAGTAATCGCATACGCGAGTAGAGCATTACGCAAAAACGAATTAAATTACAGCACGACCGAACGTGAGTGCTTAGCGATAAAATTCGCAATAGAAAAATTCCGACCTTACATAGAAGGAAGTAGTTTTACCGTGATAACCGATCATAGCGCACTGCAGTGGCTTTTCAAAAAAAAGACCGTGTATGAAAATTAGGCCGATGGGCGCAAGAGCTCATGAGTTACGATTTCAAAATCGTACACCAAAAAGGCTTATATAACGTAGTGCCAGATGCACTATCGCGCATGGTCGAAGACGAGGAGACGGTGGAAATAAATGCAATCACGATCAACGACCGACAAATCATATAAAAAATGGTTTTATCAAATACTAAAATTCCCGTGCAGATATAGAGACTGGAAAATAGTCGACAGGAAAATTTATAGGTACAAACCGAACAATGATATCGACGACATAATGACAGATCTAGACGCGTGGAAACTCGTTGTCCCTAAAGAAAAACGCGAGAAAATTCTTAAGGAGTCACACTCCGAACCGTCCGCTGGCCACTCTGGTAAAGGTAAAACATATTCACGATGAGCGCAATTTTATTATTGGCCCGGTGCATATAAAGATACAGCCTGTTTCGTTAAAAATTGCACAGTTTGTCAGCAAACAAAAACCATACAGCAGCCACAGATAGGACTGATGGGTTCACGCGATGTCAACTGACCGTGGAAAATTATTGCAGCTGACTTAATGGGAGATTACCCCAAAAGCAAAGCAGGTTTCGAGTACCTCATAGTATTCGAAGACTTATTTTTCAGATTTATTATCTGCGTGCCAATCCGAAAAAAACCGCAGCAAGCGTCAAAAACGCGTTAGAAAATATCATATGCGCACAATTCGGAACACCAGAAATATTCTTATCAGATAACGGCCGCGAGTTCATTACCGAAACGATGAAAAACTTTCTAGAAAAAAATTTTATTTTTCACGAGAAAACACCGGCGTATCATCCACAAAGCAACCCGGTAGAAACAAGTAAACCGCGATTTCAACATACATAACGAATAATCACAAAGAATGGGATAAATTCATCCCGCAATTTTAATTCGCTCATAATACTATACACAGTACGACGAGAATGACCCCCGCATTTTTAATCTTCGGCCGAGAACAACAACCACCAAAATTATGGCGACGGCTAGCAGAAGTGCAATCCGATCCAGATCCCGGAAAATCGAGCCCAATAATTTGCGACGATAACGAAATCAGCGACAATTGCACAGACAATTCCGATAGCTCGAGTTCACGTTCCGACGGATCCGCGCGCAAACACAACACGAGAAATCGCGCAAAAAAAAGTTAGAAAAAGCAGAGACAAAACGGCTAAACGAGAAGAAGCCGAAATTCAACTAGAACAAAGGCAAGAACGGCACAGGCGTGCGTACCAGACACCGCAGCCCGCCAGCGGCTCGAAGTGAAACAACGCAAACTCGATGAAGATAAAGCTACTACTAGTCAGTACAACTAGTCAGAGCCAAGGCATACCAACAAGAGTACAGAGAGCAGCTAATCCGACAGGAAAAGGCACAAGAAGAAGCCGAAAGACTGGCCGCAATACTCAATTCCCTCAAAGCTTTGAAGCCTCACATCGAACGACAAGTTCAAGCAGAACGAAAAATAGAGAGAAAGCGTGAAAAAGAGGAGGAAAGACAGCTGATCGAAAGAGAACTACAAGCTGAACGCGAGTTCGACGTAAAAATGGGTCGTAAAGAAATCAATCCACCCCGAAAGCAAAGAACCCACCTCTATCGGAAAAGCACGCAAGCCAGTCAGGCCACGTCAATCCAAGGCGAAGACTTCAAATAGGAACGCACCGATCAACTCGCCAACCCGAATCCTCTGACTACCCAGAGTATCGAATTAGCTGGGATGGACAGCGTAGCCAGCAGCAGCGGCGTAAAACCCACAGGAACACGCCCAAGGACAACAGCCCGCCGGTCAAACCATTCTCCCGACCCGATGGCGCATTACTTCAGCAACAAGAAAGAACGCGTAAAAACCACGTACGCCGACAAGATGCTGAAAAACGGAGACTCGCTATCGCGATTATACGCGCAGTTTCTCCGCCGCAACGAACTAAGAGGCCACGACATGTCACACATGTCAGAAGAAGAAAAACTGAAAGCCTGGACCAACTTCAAGGACTAACACCCACCAAAATCCAAAGAAGAAGACGACCAGTAAAAGAAGAAAGAAGACAAGAATAGTGTAGTGTTAGTTAAGTGTTCATACCTCCCGATACGAGGATATGTGCCAAAGCGCGCGGTATGAGTATGGATGGATGAGTATAGATGAATGAGTGCAAAAATATTGTTAGATGCAACACACCCATATTCAGTAAAAAATACTGCACACGGTTAAAAAAACCGATCAATTTTATTTTTTTCTCTTTCTCATTATAATACGCATTGACACAAAATTGTTTATTTCTTCACGCATTTGTACGAAAAACGTCCACTGAAAAAAAACCACTAATCTCATCGATGATATTTTATTTCATTTTCTTTTTCTTTAGCATTAAAACAAGCACGAATCCTACAGGTACTCTAGACGACACGCGAGGCAATGCTTTGCGTTCTCAACCACGTTGAGAATTTAAGCGGGAGGGGGGAGGGGGCTTTGGACAGTGCACGCGCACACTCCGAAGGCGGCGTGCACACAGCACACATAAGCGCGTAAACGACGCTTACACGTACACATACACTACACGACACGCACTTTACGAGACGCTTGCCGAGGCGACAGGAGTCGCCCGCGAAGCATAACATAGGATAAGTGATAGGTAAGCGAGAGAGAGACAGAAAGAGAAGGTATAGTGCGACACGAGAGCCAGCGCTATACCCGAACCGGCGCCAAGTCGCCGAGCGAACAGACAACAGCACATCCCGAAAGCCCAGGAGAGGAAAACCGAAATACGAGGCAGCGAAACCGAGCCTCGGCACTATTCTGATAGCTGCGATAGCAGCAAGAAGCGCCCGGCGTTTTGACAAGGCGAGCAGCGGACGAAGCGGGACTCTAATACGGCGATCCCGATCAACCAGGGCGAGCATTAGCCTGATCAGAGAGAAGGGCGCGGCCGCAGGCAGAATCTCCTGGGCACGTGAGAGCGAGAAGAGACAGGGCATATTCAGCTCGACGGATTCCCGGAGCAGCGGAGATCGACAGCGCATCGAATACATTGTAAGTGTCAGTGCGCAGCGCACCTGTTACTCTCTCTTTTTGCGAAAAGCGCGTAGCGCAAACAGCGCGATTAGACGATGTAGTTAGATTAGCTAGCGTGACGCACCGAATCAGTGCAACTAGAAGCACATAACCTCGGCGAGCGTCTCGTGTACACAACACCCACGCGAGCATATAATACCCGGACCGGGCGACGGCCGGAAGAAATTTTATTTGTTAACTTCGATAAATAAAAGGTTAAACCGGGCGAAGCCAGCCTCAAAGATTTAATAGACATAAATTAAATGAGAATCTTTATTCTGCATGCAATCCCTGCTTCCAACTTCTATTTCGGTCAGCCAAGCAGAGAAGGATCTCACCACTCTGCGCGGTCCGCTAAAGCGGAGATGCTGAGTTAGCTAAGGCTGATCCTCGTCGTCAAATTGACGACTTTTGCGACACGCTAGCCCCTTGTGCGCCAGCCCGAAGCTTGGCAGGGCTCATCCGAATAAATTCCAGATAAAACGTCCCCGGTAACTAATCAGTAATCTAAGTTACCTTTGAATTGAAGTCACTGGATTTTTAAGTATTGCAGGTATGAATAATATTTACAATTCACCGTGTCCTTGATGGTTTCAGATATTGGATTGCCTGAGATTAATGTTATTACCCAACGCAAGTTCTGTGGAAACAACTTGCTTTTTCGTATAATACGTCTGTACACGAAGCGACACAACCCACGCCTAACGAGTAAGTTTTCCGAATATTGGCTCGTTCAGCGTCAAGTGACCTTCTCGAGACCGAGGATCGGCTTCCAATATATTCTGACTATATTATCAAATTAACAACAAGGTTTAATAACATTCTGGAATCGGTGCAAAAAAACTAATAGAAGCCAAGTGACGTACAAAGTATTATTACGACAGAAGCGCAAACCAACAAGATTTTAAGGTTGGCGACTATATTTGGTTACTTAAGGGAAGAAAAATTCATAAACTAAAAGACCAGTACGAAGGTCCCTATTTAGTCGTGGATATACTAAGTAATGGTAATATTAAGATACAACTAAAAACTAATAAATATAAGGTAGTGCATATGAATCGCGTACGTATATCATACATTGAACCAGAAAAGGCTTAAGTCTAAATTAATTAGTTTAGGTGTAAAGTATAATTCTATTTTACTCTATTCAAATTAACATAATGCATAATGACAGAAAGATATACTTGCCTCAAGATACAGAACGTTTGTGATCTGTAAGTGTGTACCAAGGAACTCGGTAGCATCTTCGTAGCAATACTAGATATAAACGCTAGCACCCCGATGCCAATTATATACAGATATATGCTTGCGCCCCGATGGCAATGATATGTATGATATATGGTATACATGTGTTGATTATAGGCATAGGCACGCGAGGATCTTGTCTATACAACGAAAATCGTGATATAACTATTATAATTCGAGAAAATCTAAAAATTCTACTTTACAGGTAAAAAAAATTTTAAATAATTTTCAAATAGGCGAGGAAATCTTTGTTGTATTTCACTTACATCTATGTACTACTATTTTAATGATAAGCAGAGCCATTTTAGTAATTTCATTACGATTATTTCTTATCACAAATTAACAACGATCATTTTAAATTTTCGTCATACAATAAATTAACAAGGATCATTAAAAAAATTTAATTTGATAGAAAAATTAATGAGAAAATACAAATATATGATCAACTTTCACTCACAAAACTCACAAAGATATCACTTTTACTCGGACACAAGAACAATTATCACTGAGTTAAGAAAAATCACGTAGTTAATTATTGCAATACTCGTAAAACATTAATACAAGATTTTACACGACTCAAAAAAACACAAAAAAGGAACAATTCTGTTTTATTGTTTTAGATTCCGCCTACGTCGAAAAATCCAGTTCTTAGACGAGTTAGAGTTGAATTTAACTCGGAAATTCAGTTAGGTTAAAAATGGCTGTTTGTGATACCAGTGCGGGGAATCAAGCTCTAATGAGAACCTTACTGTACATATCCATGAACAACCGCCGGGTTCCAAGCATCCTGAATAGATAACCTATAAAGACATACTATACACTTTCGTACTATAGTCAGAAGGATCAAGTCACAAACCGGAAGCTTCAGCAATGATGGATTCTGTATAATTATTACCAAAATCAAGTCTATTTATTGTCTTTACTGCAATTGCAAAATGTCTCAACTTCAACACGGAGAGAATCTATGGATTAGACACGCCATCCTTGCACCAGACTGTAATTATCTAAAAATCCGGAAAGGAGAAGAATTCATAGAAAAATAAGGAAGTCAAGATCCTTTTTCTTCCTTGTTCTCACTTGATTGCTTGCGCAGAGTGGGCAATTCAATTAGAAGAATGTTGCATATGTAAACAAACAATCGAACATATGATTCATGTAAACTCTTAAAGAGGAAACAACTTGACGATTTCATCAAACGTATAAGATGAGGATAAAAAGCATAAAATTATGTCTAACCCAACCAATCGGAATAATTAAGAACCATTATAAGACGATTTTAATGAAATTTAGATAAAATATTATCTGAACAATTCTTGCAAAAAGAGATAAAAGAATTTGAGAAATATATAGAAGAAACATTAGATAACATAAGATCCACACAGAGCAGAAAGATTGCTTTGAGAACAAGTTAAAAAGATTACGAAGAGAAAAAAAGAATTAAGTTACCCTTAGAAATCAATTAGGGAAGAATTGACAGAGAAATTCCTACATCATATTTCAAATTTTATTTTGATTTAAATGAAAACTTTTGCATTAAGCATTAAGCAATTGGAGGCAAAGAAAATTGTATATCTAGACATCTCAATTTTAATGGACAGCGATTTACGGAAATTGTTATAACCCAGATAATTATCCACACAAAGATGATCGCCAATTTATGAATTGTAAAATGTGCGTGAAGCCAATATTCTCTACTCAGCATATAATGGATTTCATGGCATGTCTAAATGAATATATAGAAGTATGTTAAGAAGTAGATGATAATATTATTGATATAAGAAAAATTAGATATTTATTTATTTATTTTTCCAGAGTTACATATAAACAGAGTTACACATAAACATTTCCAATCCGATACACTACAGTAGATATTATTTTACACAATAAACACACTATAACGTCGCAAATACTGCAGAGGAAAATGTAGTTTCCTGTTCGCCGGTCCGGTTTAATAACAAAAAAATATAACAAGATGCTGGATAGTTATGCTGTGATCTTCACAGCAATTACCTCCAGCCATACTCATCATTCCATACAATTCATTCATTCATAAGGTAGCATGTCTCTGAGTCGGACTTTCTTACTCAGATCCTACTATCATTCATACGTTCACACATTCACACAAACTTTGGTTGGATTACGAGTTTTTTTTTTTCTTTACTGTAAACTACATTTCATGATCTGTCACCGGTCTATCCCGACTAGGAACTAGAATGATTTCTACCAGGGGTATTTGTTATTATATAAGCTAAATTATAAGCTAAAATTTTTAGAGATTCTATATTTTTGTCTAGTTACTAGTAATGTGACGATGTCACAAAATTAATTTATGCTAATTAAGATTACATTCCACAAAATATGAGAATCAATATTTTAGTATATTATATTTCTATCTTATCTACCACATTCTATATTTTTGTACATTATATTTCTATTTTATCTACATATTCGTTTTTGAGATCTTATCTTTGTGTCCAAGCACTTCAGTTTACCAATTCCTAACTAGCATAGATCTTGCCGTCGTAAATCTTTAATCTTTCTGTTGTCGCATTTTTATTTCTTGCATATGCTATTCTTTCATAGGTGTTGAGCCTAGCCGGGCACGTAAGTCCGACTGCACAGGTAACTCTATAATGTGGAAACATCTTTTTGTGCTAGTTAGCTGAATCACATTTACATGTTGAAGTAAAAACTATATCATGATGACTGTGTTTTAAGTGAACACATTGTGTTTGTGAATATTTGTTTACCTCTTATTCCTCTATCAAAGTAAAAAATTTCCTTGTTTGAACCTAGGTAATTGATATCTCCATATGTCATCCTGTGACTGGCTGAATTGTTAATATGTTGACCACGTGCATCCATTGCCGCCTTTTTACTTGTATTTTTTTATTATTTTCTTCCGCCATTTCATCAATTTTGTCGAAAACCGTTTCTATTGGTTTATATCTTTCTCTATTAAAATCTATTTTTGTTTCTAATTCATTTGTTGTTCCTTTGATAAATTTTATATATTTGATATTAGATTTCCCGTTTTCTGTTTTATGTCTCCATGTATCTATTATTTCATTTGTTATACTATCTAGACTATTAATAATTTTCGGATATGAGTTTATCATTTTATTGTAGTTGTAGTTGGAGATACGACGATGTTGTCGATCATTGTATAACTTACATTTGCCCTTCGCGCAAATATATGTTTTAATATCTAAAGTTACACTATTATTCGTTGCTAAGTCTTTTCTATATTCATACTTACTCTAATTTTAAAGTTAATTTCTTTTTCAATTAGTGTTCTATTTTTATGTTGCAGTAATTCCTGTATTTTAGAGTATATTACGCACTAGCATGCACCTCTATCTTGGTTGTATATCGATTTTAGCCACAAATTAATAAGTTGGCAATCTATTTTCATTGTTGAGTTTGTTTTATTCATTGTTCCTAAGCCAATCTTGTATTTTTTTCTTTTTGGTCTTTTTTGTAGAGTTTTGAGTTCATTTGGTAATTTATTGAAAATACTGATTGCTTTGATATAGCTATTTTTAGTACTCATGGTTTGTTATACTTTGGTGGTATTAACATTTTGTGTCTAGTTTTACTCTCCGATTGACAGTATTGATATTTAAAATTATCATGATAAAACTGAAGACTTTCATATGCGAAAGATTGCTTCAGGTTTAGATAAGCTGATAAGCCTCGTAGCATAAATAGAGCGACGTTAAATAAGAATAAAAAAAAAAAGATTTAAAGGAATTATTTTTTGAAAGGTATTTTATAATTTTTAATATTCTTGTTTGAACCTTTTGCAGTAGTTGTAGTTTGTTTTGATACGCACTACCCCATCCCATAATTATGCCATAACTAATCAGGCTATGGAAAAAAGCATAGTATATAATTTGTAATGTATTATTTTTCATAATGTTCAAATATTATTTAGACTCGCAGAGAGTGAGCAAGAAGGTTCGAGAAGCGTGCCTTGTAGATTCAAATTTTGACAGTTTTCGCTAGCCCGCACGGCACCAATGGAGGTTGCCATGGCAACGCGCGCTCGCTCGCCCCCACTATCTCGCTCTCTCTTCGCTTGTTGCGCGATCGGTCTTCTGCCGATCTCGCGAATGTTCTGTTTCGTTCGTATTGCCGAAGCGCTGTAAGGACTCGCTTCACAGTGTCGTCCGTTAACAATATCGTTTGTTATCGCGTCGGTATTTCGAATCAAACTTTCACTCATTTTTTCCGTTATCACACGCACTTGTAAATACTCATTCTTTTAGAATAAACATTCTAGTTTTTACAGTAAACAGAGTTCTCCCTATCCACTGATTGCAAAAAAGATCCACAAGTCTCTTCCTATTTCGCGAGACTATAAACACATAAATTTGGAGATTTTACTAAAGATGAAAATCAGATATTTAGTCTTATTTATAACATTCTCTATATGTTTATCCCATTTCATATTTGTGTCGAAAATTATTCCCAAGTATTTTGTTTCCTCTTTTTAGTGTTTCATTATTTATTTTAATTTCAAATTTCGTCAAACCCTGTTTTTTTAGGGGTAAATGTGCAATTTTCGCTATTTTTTCAATATAAATTTGATCAAATCGGCTAGATTTGGTTGAAAATTGCACTACCATCAAGAAAATAAGAAATTAAAGTTGACGTGTTTCGAGATTTACGAAAAAAAATTTTTTCTTGATTCTTTTACCCCTGAGGTTATTTTTTTATTTTATCCTTAAATGAAAAATTAGATCCATGAATAATTTTTCAATTCTAAAATGTTTGGCAAGCGATATAAAATTAAAACATTTACTTCCTGATTTTTTTTCCATTTATTTGTAGAGTTTCTTTGAAGATTCATTTTAAAATTCTATAATTTTAAACTATTAATTTATAAATTATTCTGACAGTTTTAACAAGATTAGATCATTTCAAACAATGACATATTTCAGGATTCTTAAAATTTGTATCATACCAAAAATATAAAAAATACACTTTTCATTAAAAGTGCATTCATACGTAAACTTTATAGGAAATCTTATACAAAAATTATAGGAGTCATTAGTATTTTAAAATTTTCCAAATATATATATATATATATATATATATATATATATATATATATCATATATTACATTGAAATTTTAAAACACATATAATGATATGTTATTGAAATACATTTTAAATTAAGTAAGTATATCTACATATTCAAAAATATTTATTAATAGTACTTGCTATATATCATATGCTGATGATAATGCTATTGACCTGTTGATAATAGTTATCTGTGATAAATTTATCCGTGAGTCTTCATGATAAATTTATTTTTATTTGTAATTCTGCAACTTGTGAAAGCATTGAAATCGGCATTTTTAATTACTTTGGTCAGTTCTACTTTATGTTTCTTTGAGTTTAAAAGTGTACTTCAATGTGCTAAATATAACAGTATAAAATAACAAGAACAGTTTTTCATTTTACAGTGTTAAATTTTTAGAGTGGAATAAAATGTTTGTAAATCCCATGAACGTGCTAAACTTGCTTTTAATAACATTTCAAGCACTTAATCTGAAAGAAACTCCAATAACACAGCGAGAAAGAGATTTCAAAGAGCATATTGAACAAATTTTATTAAACTCTATGCATGAATTTAATGAATTTGAAGTTTTTGAGGATGAAACTCTTGATTTTGCAGAACCTTATAAAGATATTCAAATGCAGGTTGTAGAAGATGATGAAAGAGATAGTATTACAGATGAAAGTTTTCAGCAGTGCACATCAGATGTTGAAGAATTAGATCATGATTATAAAGCAAGAGCAGTAGAGTTTTGGAGAAGTGGTGTTAATAAAAATTTTAATTTAAAAACCGTACAAAATAGATTTCGAAAGGTAACATCAATAACACAATTAAAATGTTGGGCAAAAACTTTAAAGAAAGGTGGAACTTATAGAGAAAAAATAGCTAGAATTTGTTGATTTGTGTTAGAAAATTTCAGAGCTGCTGTTGATGCTGGACATATTATCCATGATATAGATTTACAGAAATGGGCCCTGCAAGCACAAAAGGATATTGGTCGTGAAGATTTTCGTTTCAAAGCATCAAAACATTGGGTAAAACATTTTAAGAGAGCCCATAGAATTGTTGGAAGAAAAATTAATAAATTTATTACCAAAAAAACAATAGAAGGAGCAGATTATTTACAAAAAAAGCTGATGAATGTGTTATTGAAGTGAAAAATCTTATTAAAGAAAAAGGAATAGAAAATGTTTATAATTCAGATCAAAGTGGATTTCAATTAGAAGTCCATTCTGGCCGTACATTAGCAATAGAAGGGGAAAGTCAAGAAGAATGCTTGGTGCAATCTGTGGCTTCTACGACTCATAGTTATACAATACAACCAACAATATCTGGTGATGGTAGACTTCTTTCCCCTCTTTTTATCGTTCAGACCAGCTAACATTTATGCAATGGCTTCTAAATCAGGAAAATTAACGTGTTATTATTAGTGATCATTTTTTTGTTTTAATTTGTATTCTATTAAAAATTACTAAAATTTGAAATTCGTCTGATTTTAGATCATTTTAAAACATGGCTCAAAGAAGTATATTTTCCGACTGTTGGTTTATCAAGTGTACTTTTGGTAGATTCATGGACTGGGCACTGTCTTTCAGCCGTAGAAGAAGTAAAACCTACTAATAAAGAAATAACTTTAAAAATAATTCCAAAAGGAACTACAGGCAAAATACAACCGCTAGATGTTTTTGGATTTAGGGTTTGGAAAAATTATATAAGACACTTTTCGGACAGCGTGATATTGATGAATGAAGAATTGAATCTTCATTTAAGAAACAATATCATTAAACTTCAATCTTTAGTGCACAATCAACTATCTTCTCCGAGATACATAAATCTGTTTAAATATTCATGGTATAAAAGTGATTACACGGATGATAATCCTGAAAATTTTGAAAATCCAGTAAATTTTGCTTTTAGATTACAATCTAATATACTTTGTGAAATTGCAGGGTGCTATAATGTCGCAATTGTTCGATGTTCATGGTATAAAAAATCTTTATGTTTGAAACACTTTTTTGATGATTATCATTATTGTTCTACTTATGATCCTTGATAACAATTAAGAAAATTATGTAATTTTCAATTACCGATGTATTACACATAAATTGCATGATCTAAATAATTGTAATATTATAAGTTTGTAGAATGTATTCGAAATAAAATTTATTACACAAGAGTTCAAAATTTTAATTTATTTCAAACCTGCAATAATTCATTGTAAAATGAAATGATTTTCATCGATATTCAATGTTGTTTTATTAAAAATTAAAAAATATACAATAAATGTGTAAATCTGCAAATAAATTAAAAAAATTTTTAAATTATTCATGGATCTAATTTTTCATTTAAGGATAAAATAAAAAAATAACCTCAGGGGTAAAACAATCAAGAAAAAAAAATTTCTTTCTAAATCTCGAAACACGTCAACTTTAATTTTTTATTTTCTTGATGATAGTGCAATTTTCAACCAAATCTAGCCGATTTGATCAATTTTATATTGAAAAAAAGCGAAAAATTGCACATTTACCTCTAAAAAAAGGGGGGTACACCCTTCGGGGTAAAAGTTGTGCCTACAGTAGCGTTTTTTTATAATATAGAATTTGGCGTTGGTTTTATTTAAAAACTCCAAATAGTTTTTGAGATATTAGAAAAAACCTGTTTTTGGGGTTAAACTTCAAAGGTGATTTTCACCCCTTAAATCGACGAGTTAGCACGTAAGAAAAAACACGTGTCTAATATTTTCTCGAGTAATACAACATATCACAAAATGATCAAAATCGGTGAGGTACACCTGGGGACCCTTCCTTGTGAGGCACCAGCAGTATCAGCAGCCAAGCCTGCGCCAGGTACACTGAAAGATGAACCCAGCTGGGACGAGAGGCTGTCCAGCCTAGCCTTTACCTCATTGATGTCCCTGGAGTTGTTTACAATTCTGGTGTCAAAAGAGGCCAGCCTCGCCTCCAATGAGCACAAGGTGGCATTGATGGCTTTCAGAGAAGTATTGGTGCACTCGACACTGGCTGAGACAGCTTGCAACTCTCGTTTAGCCACGCTGGAGAGTCAATTTTTCGGACACGATGTGATCACAGAATGACTATGGTCTGAGTCTTCCCCGCACCGAGACAACTGCAGCAACGAGGCGGTATCAGGCAACTGACCGTGACACTGCCGTCCACTATTCGATTCCGCAATTTTTAGGTACACTGGCAGGCAAAACTGAGGAGAATAATCTTGGGCGAATATATGCAAGAAATTTGCAGAATAGTTAATAATTATATCGTAAAAAGTGAGAGCGATAAGCCAGTGCGTCTCTTCACTGCGCCAACTATCGGCAATGTGAACAAAACAACGAGCCTTAAAGTATTTAATCATTTTATTTATTTATTTAATTTTAAAATTAGTTTGTGAAAACCACATTTTGTGAAACTTAGAAACACTAACTAACACAACTTTTTTATCACTTATTTCAACAGAAAATTTTCTTAGAACACCTCCTGACACCTGTACATCAACAAAAAAATTTCCCGCAGTTATAAGCAAAATACTAAAACAAAATTTTACATTTTTTCGTAAAATTGCGTATTTTTCATTTTATGTCTAATACGACTTATAATTTTGATTTCGAGTATAATAAATTCAATCTTAAAGAAATTTTTATTGTGAATGTGTAAATTACTAGTTTTTTTACTGTAGTATATACGTATATAATACTCGGTGTATACATTTTAGTAAATAAATTTGAGCGTATTGATTAGATTTTTTTGCGTTTTTTCGAGATAAATTTCTAATTTCGCATCTTATATATGGCTCCGATCAAAACGTAGGGACGTTTATTTGAATTCAAATATTGCGCGCCTGCATGACACCTGTAGAAAGGTTAGAATAAACGTGTCTGCTAGCAGACAGCAAATATTTCAAAACATAGCTGGTATAATGCTGACATGTGTTTGACACTGAGTAAACGCAGCTGATGTCTAATTGCATAGAAACAACTGATTTTTTTAAAATTTTGTTTAAATTAATTCAAGTAGTGTTGTGATAAGTCTAGTGTCTTTGGGGTATATAGCTTATAGCTTATAAACCTAAAAAGAAGAAAAAAGTGAAGGGTTTTTTTAAAAGCAGAGCAGTGGAGTGGTTTTTTTTTACAAAGTGTAAAATTAAGTATCGTGTAAGGGTGTGTGGTCAGCGAGATGCTAAGAGCAGGTTTTGAGTACACATTTAGATCAGAAGGACTCTCGAGTAAAAGGCAAGAAGAGGCCAAGAAGATTTCTAGGAGTAACAAGCGAGGGTGAATCTGCCAACAAGTCAAGACCTTCAAGTTCAGCAAGAGATACAAACTCCAGCAGCAGAAGAAACCTCTGAGGTCAGAAATAGATTGATTAATATCAACATTCTATTTCATGCGCTAGAGGAACTTTTGATTTGCAACCAATACTATGACAAAGTTCTACTTGGCAAGTGGTTACATTTCGTGCTCTTGGACTTGGAAACGCTGGTCTATCAACATTTTGTGGGTTGGTGGACTGCTTAAAACCCATGGCTCAGTCTCCATGTGATGCAATTAACGAACGATTGATAATTTCATCGCCAACTCATCTCCATACCAAAACTACAGTGTACAAAGTATCCTCCTTGAATTTGAGACCAAAAGAACCATTCGTTTACTTGAAATCTTACGGACAGTGAACAAATTCACAAATCCTTGCACAAAGTTCCACAATGGGCCAGCAGGGATAATGAAGGTTTATGAACGGTAAAGTTAAAGTTATTTATACTTAATATCACTATACAAAATTTAAAATGATTATCTTTAATTTTGTGATTTTTACTTATAATTCATTTTTTCACGGTTGAAAGGTGTTATGTTTCCTTAAATATAAATAGAAAACCGCGAGCAGCTGGTCAGCGAGCTGAATCACTGGAAGTGAGACAGCTTGCAAACTACTGTATCTAGTCATGTTAGTTTGAAATCGTGTTTTATACTAAGAAACCCAAAAATGCCATTGTTTTCTCATTTAATCAATTAAAAATTAGGAAAGTTACCCTCTTATAAGATTTCAATCAGTTTTCGAATATAATAAAAAATGTTAAAGCAGAGGAAATATTAAAATTGCAAATTAAAATAAATACGTTGTTAAAGTGTATCAAAATAAAATTGAGTAAGTTGGACATTTTAACATACTAATACTAATGCTTTAATTAGATTGAAAATGTACACAGAAAAATGTTTATACTAGCTAAATATGGTTTTAATGACTAAAAATATTTTTTATATTCTCCTTAAAGTAGCATAAGTTTTTCATATAATTTTATAAAGCTACTATCTAAGAAAATTTCAGTTTAGCGCAGACAATAAAAATAATAATAATTTTTTAACAAAATTAATTATAGAATTATTCTATAACAAAATATGATAGTTGTATCGATAATCAATTTAAAGTCAAGCAATTCTTACCCTGAAAGTTGATGTTTGGTTAAATTCTTTTTCTTTGATAAACGGCATGTCATGACATCTCTATTATGACATCTTTTTAATGCTAAAAAGTTATTTTAGACAAATTTATATTCAGGAACATATCATGCGTATCTGGAGATTTTGTCAAAACGATTTGGTCAAAGGAAATTTTGTCGACGGAGTATATGTAGATTTAGTCGAAAACTTTTTGGTCGAATGAAGATTTGATCGTAAACTTTTTGGTTGAACAGAGATTTGGTCGAATACATTTTAGTGGAGGTGACACTTTGTCGAATGACTATAGGATCGGAAAAATTAATTTTTATTATTAAAAATGTATCAATAACAATGGAAATTCGTACCCAGGAGGGTAAACTTACACGGTACTGAAACCGCTGTGGTAATAAAGCTACTTGCTGTGTCACTCCTAGTCGGTGCTGTTAGGGTCTTATGTTATTATTATATTATTGTGCAATTAATAAACGAACCATGATCAGCCCGAGTTCGGCAATTATTCGCAAATTTATGCATAACGTGTATATGATTGCTATAGAAACAATATTTAACCTGGTCGCCTTTCAAAAATCCCTCCAACATCTTCAAATTTTCGAAACAGGGAAAAAATAATTTTTTTCCTATTAAATGTCCATTCGACCAAAACGCACTCGACAAAATCTCCGTTGATCAAATGGTTTTTGGTCAAATTTCTGTAAAACCCATATCATGTACTTTAATACTATAGATATAACTTACCTTTCGTAATTGTTTGTAATTCAGTTTTTACAAAACGAACAGTGGTAGCAGAAATCACTTCAGATCCTAAAGATTGTGCAGCTTCGAGTAAAGTTTCATCATCATCAAGACAAAATGTTTCACAAGATACCTGAAATATATATTAAGTATGTATTTATTAAGTATGTATTTTTTATATTCACATACATTTAGTATGTCATAATCTATGTATGTTTTAATGTATGTAGTAAACTAGCTGAAAACTCGCTTGGTAGCGCACAATTGTTTTGTACAAATGAAGTCTAAAACAAATTTTAATTACATTAGTGGAGAGATCAATTCTGTGAAGAGGCACACAAATCAAATAAAGAACTCTATCAAGGGGCGCGACAGCGCCGCGCTGGCAAGAAAAAGTGCGAAGTACGATTTGTCGACGGCGCAACCCCATATGCTTTGAAATTGGGTTTTCTTGACCTTAAAAAAATCTCGAGAGCATTTAAATCATTACTATTGCGCGTATGCGCAATCTGTTGGTATCTACTTGAATATATTAACCTAATCTTTCATGATTAAAAAGATTCATCCAAAAATATTAAGTTATTAACTTAATATTGCAAGTTGAAAATGTGCTCGGTATATTTCTTTTCATTCAGAGTTTCCATCCTCTCCCGATTTTTTCGTCTCCTCCGGTCACGTGACTTCCGGTGATTATTATATTAGGTATTATACACCAGTGGTTAAAGTGGTTCATCTACTTGTCCGACATTCGTCTGCTACTCGACGACACACGCGATTATATGCATATAATAATGCTATATGATTATATGCGCGATGCGATCAATGTCTAAAGCAATAGTAGCTTATTGTCTATCGAATAGATTAAGATTTCATGAAGTGCAATAGCAAGGAGGATTTGCTTTGTAAAAGATGTGGAATCTCCCAAAAAAACTTTTTTCAAAAGTGAAAACCTTGGCAAGAAAAAGACTAATAAACGTAGTGAAATCTCTAAATATTAAAATGTCAAGTAAATGTTTTTTGCTATACGCATTAAGATATAAAATTAAAGTTAAAATTAGTTTTCCCAAAAAATGATATATTAATGCGTATAGCAAAAAACATTTACTTGACATTTTAATATTTAGAGATTTCACTACGTTTATTAGTCTTTTTCTTGCCAAGGTTTTCACTTTTGAAAAAAGTTTTTTTTGGGAGATGTTCATGACTCCAAGATATTCGAAGAGTAAGAACGACGAACCAAACTAATTTAAAACGAAATACAAGAATTTCGAACATTCAATTTCAGAATAGAAATACATATACACATACAGCAGAAACAAAGAATACTAATATCAAAAACCTTTGATTACTGAAACTTGTGGTTTATTTGAGTTCTAATTTTAAGTAATTCTGTTTTACTAGATAGTAGACCTACTCACTAAGAAACGGGTTTAAGTTTAAAATTAAAACTAGATGACTATGACGGATCTTCAGCCCCAGAATATGTAATGCTTCTTCGCGCTCTGGATTCAGGCTAATCACGGATAAGATATTAAGGAAATGAAGTACTTGCAGACAATTAGAAATATAATTTTACGTGAAGATTCAATCGGCTTTTAACTATTTTTAATGTCTCCCGGAGTAACTGCTCCGTTCGACGACCAAACCAACAAAGGCGATCGAGTGCGCCTTTTCGAACGCCAGGCCATGACGCGCACCAGGGGGCGCTTGGATTCGAACACGGCGGCACACGGCGCACGGTGTAAAAAAATTGTTTTTTGTATTAAAACCTAATATCTCACGATTAAGTAAATAGAATTAGATGAACTTTAGTTAGAGTATAGTTTGAGTTATGTGGAATAAAAGAAAAATATTGGGAAGGCCTACAATAGTTTTCAGGGGCCCCAAAATTTAAGGAAAAAAGGCCCATTTTGCGATTTTAGCGATAAAATCTTTACCTTTTTTAATATTTATAATAGTTTTTAGAAAAAAACTATGCGACTTACACATTTTTGTCTACTGAACTTAAATCTATCAAGGTAAGTTGTCTTAGCTTTTTCAGTTTTCAAGAGAATCCACTTAAATATGATGAACCGTGTATATATATATATTTTTTTTTTCACCAAAATTACACGGTTCATCATATTTAAGTGGATTCTTGATTTTTTTTCCAAAAAATATTATAAATATTGAAAAAGGCAAAGATTTTATCGCGACTGAAAACTATTGTGGGCCTTCCCAATATTTTTCTCTTATTCCACATAACTCAAACTATACTCTAACCAAATTTTATCCAATTCCGTTCACTCAATCGTGAGATATTAGGTTTTAATACAAACATTTTTTTTTCACACTGTGCTGCGCTAGTCGTAGTCAGGCCTGGGCTCCAGGGTCTGCTTGCGCCCGTATCCGGACATATCGCCAAAAGACATTTCACTACACGGCATTTCACCTACAGACATTTTGCCTAAAGATACTTCGCTACACTGACATTTCACCACAGCGTCATTTCACCTACACGACATTTCGCCACAGCGACATTTCGCCACATGCAACATTTCACCATAAATTTGATATAAGTGATTATAAAGCTATCCAGATCATTAAGAATATTACACACAACCACTTTTCCTAACCACTTAACCTGATAACCGACGTAAAGATGATGGCACTACGTGCCCTGATATTTTCATTTTGGTTGTTGAGTTGGCTCATCCACCATCTTTACTTGGGTTATTGGATTAAGAAACTCGGTACTACAACTAACTTAAATGCAGGCCAAGGGGGTTACTATAATTATTTTTTTAAGCATAAAACTCTGTCACTAAAGCAATTCGGAACGAGCACTGAGATATAGCCATATCAATAATTGAGATTTTCTGAATTTTTACTAAAATAGACATCTTTAATGATTTTTTAAGGCATGATACAAGCATTCCAGGTAAAAACTAATAAATATTTTCCTCTCTTAAAAAAATGATGGCCTTTGTTGTGAAGCTTTAATACGTGATTCTGATTGGTTGCTGGTTGGTTGCCTAGGCAACGAGATCAGAACCGCGCTTTAAATTCACAACCCTCAAAACAGTCATAACTCATAACCCTGGTAGAAATGTTTGAGGTGTTTAAAATGAAATGTGGAAACCTTGATAACAGATAAAATATATGTAATATAACTAGCAAGAAATTTTAGTAAAAATTAATCATTACCATGAGTGCGTAGTATTACAACATGTGTATTGAAAAGTGGCAACTTAACCCTATTTGAAGTAGTAATAAAGTGTGTGAATATTATTTAGTTTTTTTTCAAATGTCAGTGAGAAGTTCAATTAAAATTATAAAGAGTTTGGAAATATACTGTGTCTATGTGCACAAATTCACCCTCGGTGAGGTTTGAGAGGTGAATTTAAAGAAAAGTTCAGTATCCGAGTCAGTAAGTTTAAGTCTATCATTATACAATGCCCTTTGAATTGTAAAAAGGCTACTAGACAACTAAAATATACTGCCACTTCCTATGTTACCTAGAAATATGTAACCTAGATGACTCTGATTTAACTGTTTTCGTTCATATTTTCACATCAAGGCTCATGCGAATTTTTTAATTTAGCGTATCAAATTTTGCTTGTAGACAGTTACACAGAAACTACCATCTCTAGCACATTGTATTTCTGGTTTCCAGGGTATTTTTACATGGAGAAAGTGATAAATGTTTTGGCTTTATTGTCAAGGTATTAGGTAATTAGAATTTTGACTTTTAATAGTTGTGAGAGATTTTGAGACCGATACCTGTTTTTCCATTTTTGCATTTATTCTCATTAAAAAATGAAGAAACAGGTATCGGTCTCAAAATCTCTCACAACTGTTAAAATTCTAATTAATGCCTTGACAATAAAGCTAAAATACTTATCACTTTCTTCATGTAAAAATACACTGGAAACCAGAAATATAATGTGCTAGAGATGGTAGTTTCTTTGTAACGCAAAATTTGATACCCTAAATAAAAAAATTCATATGGACTTCGATGTGAAAATATGAACGAAAACAGTTAAATCATAATCATGTAGGTTACATGTTTTCTAGGTAGCATAGTAAGTATCTGTATAAAATTTCAGTTGTATAGCTTTTTTATAATGCAAATAAATGGCATTTTAATGATAGACAAACCCACTGACTCTTATACTAAACTTTTCTTCAAATTCACTATTCAAACCAATGATGACGACAGCGTATGAACTTATACACTTATAAAATAGATAATTATATATAGATATACGATTGATGGACCTATTACGTTAACGATAAGGAATTTTTTATTTCTCTTTCTTTAAACTTATTATTTACTGCATATCTACCTGTTTTTCAACATAACGCGACTAGAAATTGTTCTAACCCTTTATTACAATCTCTATAATCATACATGATTAGGTGATAAGTTGAATCTACGTACTTTACACTATCGATACATATAGTCATACAAATTGTTCTCTTTAACACCTTCATACTATGTCTGAATAAGTTTAGGACGTTTTACCTAAAAGACACTTCTTCAGTAAGTCTTTTTGCCAGAAGAACATTTTGCCAGGAGGGACATTTCGTCTGCAGGACGGTATCAGATCGTCTATTTAACGTATTTTCGTTTGTTCGAGCGGACGTTTGGTTAGCTAGATATTGACTATCATATATTTATTTTTATATATTATAAGCAATGCACTTATGTTATCCCTCATCCGTACACGAGTCAAGTGATTATGGTAACTTTCGTTTATTGTGCATCAATTTTTGTCAATTTATGTGTCTTCACGCATTACGAGAACGATTGAAATCAAATCGCTTTGAATTGCTTCAAAAAACTCAATGACCTTCAGAAATTGTTCGATTAAAATATAATCGCAATTAATCGATTTTTAATTTAAATTTGCCTACAAGGAAATTTTGTAGTACTATTAATCAAAATCAATTGATTTTTCAAACATCGAAAGGAGAATCCGCACGACGCGAAAAAAGCGTGCGCACACCAACCGAAAGGCGAGTCCGCATGGGCGCCAGCCACGGCGGCCCGACAAACGACTCAGCCGTCACACGCCAGGCGGCGCACGCAGAGCGCCACGAACGCACCCGCTCGACATACATGCGCACACATATTCGCCACGGGGCTTTATAAGGCCGACCGCGCGGCGTCACTAGCAGTTCTACTCGAACTTCCGATCCGGGCAGTACCGTGAGCACACGTGACGATTAGTTAGCAATACCGTATCGAAAAACCCGAACGACAACAAGTCTCGTCTTAGTAAGCACACGTGGACGATACCCAGAGTCGCCGAAACCCGTAGCCTACATCCTGACGCCGTGCGCACAAGACTTTGCGAGTCCGAGGATAACCTCAAAATACCGTAATACCGTTCCGACCGTCACTGTGCGCAAATAGGGCAATCGAAATCGTTATTACGCGGCGCGTGCGCACACGACTCCGTCGAAAACGAATGCAATCCTAACCTCAAAATCAATCTCTGCTTCTTAATTCCAACACCGACCCGAGTTACCAATGCCGCCAGCGTAACAGAGTCAATATTAAACTGTTCCCCTAGCCAAATCCTGGATTCGACTGACCACTCAAAACCCGGGGGAAAACCGAACCGTTACATTACAATAGAAATTCATAATTTTTATGCAAAATCCTCTATTATATTAAAATGTGTCTGGTAGTCTTCGGCTATAAGTTCACATCATCCATAAAACTACCCTTCCTTAGGGGTTGAAGTAAACCGGAAGTTGATCAGAAGTAGACTGAAAGTCGACCAGAAGTCTACGGGAAATCGAATGGAAGTCGACCGGAAATATGCCAAAAATGAACAGGAAGTGACCAGAATGATGTATATTTGCTGAAGTACTCCTAAGGGGTGAATCATAAATTATACAATGAATAAATGATACAAATTTTGAAAAGTATTATCCATAAACTGTAAATAATGTTGAAGCCTTATATATATATATATATATATATATATATATACAGGGTGACCCAATTTAAACGGGCACCGCTCATAACTCGTCAGGGACAGCCACAATCGAAAAAATGGTGGAGACCAAAGTTGTAGGATATCGAAGGGGCAACCCGATGGTGACCTTGGATTTGACCTTGAACGCGTTTTTCAAGGTCATTTGAAGGTCAACTTTGGATTTTTAAATAGGAACCCCATTCTTTTTTTTTTTAAACCACTTTTTTTTAATTTGGCGTTGCTAGAGGAATTACGTAGGCGGGGTTTCATTCTGGCTGCAGGACATTGAGATGACCTTCAGTGCCGCAACCGAACATACCATTCTGAACGTAAAATTTACCGCTCTTTCCATTCCCGCAATAAAAGAATGGGGTTCCTATTTAAAAAACCAAAGTTGACCTTCAAATGACCTTGAAAAACGCGTTCAAAGTCAAATCCAAGGTCACCATCGGGTTGCCCCTTCGATATCCTACAACTTTGGTCTCTACCATTTTTTCGATTGTGGCTGTCCCTGACGAGTTATGAGCGGTGCCCGTTTAAATTGGGTCACCCTGTATATGGGAAGCTACATGTCAAACGTAACAAAATAGATGAAAATTTCTTAATCGCGTAAAACAGACATTTTGGGTGGTTTTTTGAGGTTAGGGATGAGCGTTTGAGGTATCGGTAAAAAATACCGTCTGATTCTTGTTCAGCAGCTCAAAATACATGAAAATTGACGTTACTTAGAATTTTTCTGAGCCCCTGTGATTTCTAATAGCTTGATCATTTTGTAAAGTAGTAATTTTTTAAGGTTAGGGAACGCGTAGCTCCGTCTGGGAACAAAATTTTAAAAAACGCCCCTCACTAATTGAAAGTACATAAAAAATGATAAATTTTACATATTTTTAAAAATTGTTAGATCAAAAGCAATTTTGGGCAGAGCTTTATTACGTTTGACGTGGAAGGTCCCATATCACTCTCTCTCTCTCTCTCTCTCTCTCTCTCTCTCTCTCTCTCTCTCTCCAAAAATGTCAAAAAATTTCTGTCATTAAATCATTTTCACAAATAAACTGTTTTGGTATTTCTCTTATATTATTTTGTAATTCATATTCAGTCATGTTATTGTTTTCTCCTATGTCAGGTAACCAATTTTTAAATTCATTATCTGGATTTTGTAATCGTAGATTCTCACTTAATGATAGTCTTGAAAATTTTCACCATAAAAAACTCCTTTTTACTTATATTTTAAAGATTATTGTTACGTTTCCATGTCGTACTATAGGCAGGGTTTCTCTAGTAACTCGATGTTACAATAACTTTCCCTCCAAAAGGACGGTTATTTTTACATATATCACGAAAACATTTATTAATTGCTTCAAAAGCATGTTTTAAAGCCATTGATATTTCATCCCAAATTATAATTTTTACATTTTTAATATTTTTACCATATTTTGAATTAGGACAAATATTACACGTTGTATGTTCACTAATATTTAGTAGTCATTTGAAAATACTATGGACAGTTTTTCCATTAATTAATAAATTAGTAGCAATACTAGTCCAGGCCACTGTAATGAACGGAAGATTCATTAAAATTAAATATTTAATCATAACTTTTACCACTACCACCTGGACTATCGAAAAAATAATATATATTTCCTATACTGTTAATTGTAGCATTAATGATTAGATCATACAAATTTGAAGATTACGTTTTGTGATATGCGTGAATACATATAGCAGTCTTCATTTATCATCCACAAACAGATATTTTAAATAGATGCGATAATATCTGCACAAATAATTATTTGCAGCATCTCTTTCATTTAGAGCAAATTTGCAGATTACATTATGTGATATGCGTGAATACATAGAGCAGTCATTATTTCTCATTTAAGTCGCTGTTCCCTGGGATAGATGAGTTAGACTGCTTGTGGTTTGGTAGGCGTCGTTTCTAGGAGTTAGGGGTAGGTATTTAGATGGTTAGCTGGCGTCTGGCGTGTGGCTTAGTTATTTTCAGAAAAAATAAAGCGATTTAACTCACTGTTCCCAGGATTAGGCTAGTTAGCCTGCTTGTTGTTTGGTAGGGGTGGTTTCTAGGGGTTAAGCGGGTTAGGGGTAGGTATTTAGTTGATTTGTTGGCTTCTGGCGTGTGGCTTAATTATTTTGATAAAAAATAAAGCGATTTAACTAGCTGTTCCCTGGGATAGATGAGTTAGACTGCTTGTGATTTAGTTGGGGTGGTTTCTAGGGGTTAGGGGTATGTATTTATTTGCAGCGTCGTATCTAGGAGTTAGGGATAGGTATTTAGATGGTTAGCTGGCGTCTGGCGTGTGGCTTAATTATTTTCAGAAAAAATAAAGCGATTTAACTCACTGTTCCCAGGATTAGGCTAGTTAGCCTGCTTGTTGTTTGGTAGGGGTGGTTTCTAGGGGTTAAGCGGGTTAGGGGTAGGTATTTAGGTGATTTGTTGGCTTATGGTGTGTGACAAAATTATTTTAAGAAAAAATAAAGCGATTTAAGTCGCTGTTCCCTAGGATAGATGCGTTAGACTGCTAGTGATTTGGATGTGCTGGTTTCTAGGGATAAGGTGGAGGTATTTAGGTTATTAGCTGGCGTCTGGTTTATGTCTTAATTATTTTGAGAAAAAATAAAGCGATTTAACTCGCTGTTCCCAGGGTTAGGCTAGTTAGCCTGCTTGCGGTTTGGTAGGGGCGGTTTCTAGAGCTTAAACGGGTTAGGGGTAGGTATTTAGGTGATTTGTTGGCTTCTGGTGTGTGGATTAATTATTTTGAGAAAAAATAAAGCGATTTAACTCGCTGTTCCCAGGGTTATGCTAGTTAGCCTGCTTGTTTGGTAGGGGTGGTTTCTGGGGGTTAGGGATAGGTATTTAAATTATTATCTGGCTTATGGTGTGTGGCATAATTATTTTAAGAAAAAATAAAGCGATTTAACTCGCTGTTCTAGTGCTAGGGGTTAGGTGGAGGTATTTAGTTTATTAGCTGGCGTCTGGCTTATGTCTTAATTATTTTGAGAAAAAATAAAGTGATTTAACTCGCTGTTCCCTGGGTTAGATGAGTTAGACTGCTTGTGGTTTGGTAGGGGAGGTTTCTGGGGGTTAAGCGGGATAGGGGTAGGTATTTAGGTGATTTGTTGGCTTTTGGCGTGTGGCTTAATTATTTTCAGAAAAAATAAAGCGATTTAACTCACTGTTCCCAGGATTAGGCTAGTTAGCCTGCTTGTTGTTTGGTAGGGGTGGTTTCTAGGGGTTAAGCGGGTTAGGGGTAGGTATTTAGGTGATTTGTTGGCGTCTGGCTTATGTCTTAATTATTTTGAGAAAAAATAAAACGATTTAACTCGCTGTTCCCAGGGTTATGCTAGTTAGCCTGCTTGTTTGGTAGGGGTGGTTTCTGGGGGTTAGGGGTAGGTATTTAAATTATTAGCTGGCTTATGGTGTGTGGCATAATTATTTTAAGAAAAAATAAAGCGATTTAACTCGCTGTTCTAGTGCTAGGGGTTAGGTGGAGGTATTTAGTTTATTAGCTGGCGTCTGGCTTATGTCTTAATTATTTTGAGAAAAAATAAAGTGATTTAACTCGCAGTTCCCTGGGTTAGATGAATTAGACTGATTGTGGTTTGGTAGGGGAGGTTTCTGGGGGTTAAGCGGGATAGGGGTAGGTATTTAGGTGATTTGTTGGCTTTTGGCGTGTGGCTTAATTATTTTCAGAAAAAATAAAGCGATTTAACTCACTGTTCCCAGGGTTAGGCTAGTTAGCCTGCTTGTTGTTTGGTAGGGGTGGTTTCTAGGGGTTAAGCGGGTTAGGGGTAGGTATTTAGGTGATTTGTTGGCTTCTGGCGCGTGGCTTAATTATTTTCAGAAAAAATAAAGCGATTTAACTAGCTGTTCCCTGGGATAGATGAGTTAGACTGCTTGTGGTTTGGTAGGGGAGGTTTCTGGGGGTTAAGCGGGATGGGGGTAGGTATTTAGGTGATTTGTTGGCTTTTGGCGTGTGGCTTAATTATTTTCAGAAAAAATAAAGCGATTTAACTAGCTGTTCCCTGGGATAGATGAGTTAGACTGCTTGTGGTTTGGTAGGGGAGGTTTCTGGGGGTTAAGCGGGAT
>JAZHPH010000428.1:53196-74536 GCA_037356405.1 Nasonia oneida | reverse complement strand
TTACTGTTAGAATGGGTACAGCCTTAATAACTATTCACGATATTATATACGGACACCTGTCAAATGATTTCAGTGACGTGGGATGCCTAATTTCAAAAACCTATTCTATTGGGTTTTTAATTCTAACATAAGTGGTATTTTAACGTGTAATCGTTTTTCTATTGCTTTAGTTTCTGCAAACGGAATTACGGGTGTGTCTGATTCACGCCCTTTAGGAAGAGATGGAAAAGTGACTAAAGGTGCAGAAACCGCTGCTTGTTTTGTTCATAGCGCAGATGTTGATGTTTTGTTTGAAATTGTTATGCACAATATGCAAAAATAGAGAGAAGGCAAGCATTTTGATGGACAGTATCAGTTTACAATTATTTCAGCAGAGTACTATACTACTGAATTAAAAACAACAACAAGCAATGCAATAACAAAAACTCTGAAAGACATAGACCGGGAAATGCAGGCTGATTACGCCAATCCACGTTTTGAAATAGAAAGTAATGAGCTCTCATTAAATAAAGAATCCGTAGAAAATACGGAGCAATCTTGTAATTATGAAAATGCGCGTGAATCAGGTGGATATGAATTGGCAAGTGTAAGGGAAGCAGATAATAACGCAATTGACGCAGTACAAGAATTTGGGTATTATGACAACCGCACCTATGATCAATTTGTTGACTCATGCTTGCAATTATCCCTTGAAAAAAGTAAAAATTTGATGGATAATGCTATAAATATGAATGAAACAGAGAACGTCGAAGACGAGCATGAATTATGTTATTCAGGGGAAGGTTTAAATGAAGGCGTATTAAATATGAGCGTCACGGATGCTAATGATATAATTAATTTCGCGTGGATATGGCAGAAACTTCATGATGCATACGATAACCACGATACTCTTTATGCCTGCAATTTTAGGAATTTAAAACTGATTGGTAGTTTCAGAAAAGGATTGACAAGATATTTTACTTTTAAGTGCGATATGTGTGCTTACACAGTAAAAATATCTGGAGTGTGCGATAATCCGGATGAGATAGAACCTGCGGTTGATGCAGCATTGGGATGTCAGCATGTTGGTACAGGACTTTCTCAATTCAATGAATTGATTGGTATGTTAGGTATTCAAAGTTTGAATTACTACAGCTGGAAAAAAGCACACTCCAAAGCTGCGATTTATGTCAAAGAAGCATCTAAGAATGAAATGGCTAAAGCTGCAGCTGAAGAGAGGAATCTTGCAATTGAACGTGGTGACGTTGTTCATGGTATACCGTGCACAATGGTTGAAGGTGATGGATCATACCTAAAACGTACATGTATGGTAAATATGATTCATCAGCATGTTTTGTCGTAATAATTGGCAGATATACTAAAAAAGTACTAAAAAACAATGCGCGATTTGTGATTATGCTTCAAGCAAAAATATAACTCCTAAAGAACACACTTGCTATCGGAATCATGGGAAGAATCAAAGCTCGACTAGCATGGAAAGCACTGCAATGGCAGATGCATTCGCTGTAAAGTAGTGTTAAAGAGCATAATTTAATCTATAATGTATTGATTTCTGATGGGGATAGCAGTAACTATAAAACAATTTTAGACAGTAATCCTTACGGAGAGTATGATGTTGAAGTTAGAAATATACTTTGTACAAACCATATTTTAAGAAATGTTTCAACAAGCATCAAAGTTCTTTCGAAAACTAAAGGTCGACTATGGCAATTAAGAAAGAAAATTGAAGATAGTGCACCTCGTTTCATTGAAGCAATTGGACAATGTGTTGAGACTATAACTGAAGTAGATATTTCTTGGGAGTTCAAATGCAAAGCTCTACGAGATAATATCAATAAATTACCCTATCACATTTTCGGCGATCACAGTCAATGTGAAAATAACAAGTATGGGTGTAGTGGTCAGGCAATTGGCAACGAAGAAAATGTTGTTACAGCTGTACAGGAAGCTAATCTCATGCCGAAGTACTTTAACACACCTTCACTATGCAAAACACTTTTCCGTACACAATACACTTATTGACACGATACTGCACACTCTGCTACCAATATTTATAGTCTCTCGAACAAATTTTAGAGACTTGTGGATCTCAATGGACTAGCTGGCAATAAACAACACTCTCGACAGTTAATGTGAACTGATAACCGTAAAAAAAGGCTTTGACCTTTATTGAATATAGAGTGTATTTACAAGTGTTTAAATCTAAGGAAAAGAAGTGAAAGTTATTAAAGTATTAAAGCACCGACGCGTGAACAACTATATTGTTTACGGACGACACTGTGAGGTAAGTACGAGCGCTCACAGTGATTCCCCGCCGCGGGGGCCGCACCACACAGCGCATTTCTTCGAGCACTGGCGTCTCGACGGACATATTGTTTAGTGTCCGTGTGTATGCGGACTTTCGGCGGCACTTAAGCATTGTTTTTAATTTTCTGACTCGCTCTCTACTCGTGGTTCGATCGCTGCTGGAATCTCGGAACCAAGTTTTATTACTCGTATTTGATCGACTCGGATTTAGCATTCTGCAACAATGGCTGTTGGCAGCTGCAGAATTAGTCAAGCAAAAGAGCATAAGCGGTTTCTTGCTGAATTTTAAACGTAATACGGCAAGATTAGCGGCATCTGCTCGAACGCTGCCGAACATTCGCACGCGATTGAGTTTGTTAGAGTCGTATTGGTCCGAGTACACCCAAAGAGATCTGGTCTTGCAAGCGAATAGGGCGGCTTTCAAAGGCGAGGCGTATTTCGAGAATGACGAGTATCCCGAGGTTGAGTCGAGTTATGTGGAGAGCAAAGCGGATGTGTTTCAGTCGATTGAAGACTTAGAAATCGCCGCGAGGCCACCGGTAACCGCTGCAGGTGCGCAAGATAGTCAGGTCCTACCCGCACCACCTGTTCCGGGTTCGTCGGAGTACGCGAACATGCCGAAATGTCATATCCCGAAATTTTCTGGAAAAGCCGAGGAATGAGAGACCTTCAAGGAGCAATTTTCTTCGATGGTGAAAAACAAGGTCAATTTACCGGAGGCCATCAAGATGCAATATTTAGTAGACTCGGTTGAAGGGCCTGCAGCGCTTAGAGTAAAGGGTCTTCCGTTGACGGGTGCTAGTTTTGAATTGGCTTGGCAAAAGTTAATGCGAAGGTACGATAACCCTACGAGACGCATGCATACGTATATGGAATTGCTGATCGATATGAAACCGGTTAAGCGGAAATCATCCGGAGAGTTGATCGAGTTGCTGGATAAGGCGGAAGCCGCGCTTAAAACTTTCAGGGATGTAGGTTGCCCGTGCGAACACTGGGACAGTTGGCTTATCCATATGGTCGAGCGCAAGTTGGATAATGAGACGCGAGAAGGGTGGTGTATTTCGCAAGAGTCGGTGGTAGGTTTTTCGACATTTTCAGCTCTCGCAAATTTTCTCGAGACGCGTGCGTCCTCGCTTGATCAGGATGCAGATGGTGGTGCGGAGTCGCCTACCAAACAGTCTAGTCAGAAGGAAAATGGTTCGAATCGTTTGTCTCGGCGTGACTCAGTCTCAGCCAACGCAACTAGCACGTCGTCTGATAAAGGCAATCGCAATGCCTTTGTAAAATGTAGCCTATGTAAGGGTCCTCATGAGCTTCAAGCGTATCCAAGGTTCACTGGTATGTCGGCTTCCGCTCGTTTTGAATATTGTAAAAAGGAGAGATTGTGTCTCAATTGTTTGAAACCTGTACATTTTTTGGCTGATTGCACCTCTCATAATCGTTGCGCCATTTATAAGGGCAGACAGCACACGAAGATTCACTTGGATCGACGATAAGGAGGAGAGGCTGCGGATTCTTCAAATTCGACAGGTCAGAAGGGTTCTTCTGGCGCGCCTGGCAAGTCAAGTATGCTGGAGGTATCAGCAAGTACAACAGTGGTGGGTAGGACCCGGTTGAAGGCCACAGCCAAGGTCTTACTTCAATCCGTAGATGGTAATTCGATGTACGCTAGATGCTTGATTGATCCGTGTACAGAGGTCTCTTTTGTCACGCACAGAGTTGCACAATGTCTGTCCGCAAAAATTAAGCCTGTTTCTGTGTCTGTGGTTGGTGTCGGTGCAGGTCCTTCAGCGGTGTCAAAGGGTGAAGTTTTTCTTCAATTAAAGTCCAGGTTGAACTCAGAATTTTGTTTGGAGTTTTCGGCGTTGGTGTTGAGAGAGGTAACGGGATTTTTGCCGCGAGAGGAGGTCGAAGTGTATAATTGGGATCACATCAGGGGCTTGCAGCTTGCTGATCCAGATTTTGCTCGCTCAAAGCGTATAGACTGCGTGCTCAGCGCAGAGGTTCACGCTGCTATCATTCGGACAGGGCTCAGAGTTGGTGCAGCTGATACTCCTGTTGCTCAGGAGACCGTTTTTGGATGGATTTTGACTAGTAGAGCGTCTTCTAGTGCTGAGTCTGATGGAGCTCAGACTGCTCAGGCCTGTCATGTGGAAGTGGAGCCTTCGGTTTCGTCATTGTTAGAGAGGTTTTGGGAGATGGAGGAGGTTTCCACTTCAAAAGTTTTGTCCAAGGAGGATCAGTATTGCGAAGATTATTTCGCGGATACTGTCTACCGAGATTCTAAGGGCAGATTTGTCGTTCGATTACCATTCTCTGAGAGGTTGTCAGAGGTTTCATTTGCACACACGAGGCAGATTGCTGTGGCATGTTTGCTCCGCTCAGAGAAGCGCCGAGCGCAGGATTCGAGAGTAGATGGTGCCTATAGGAAGTTCATGGAGGAGTATTTAAATTTAGGTCACATGGAGCTTGTAAATAGTTCGCATCGAAGGGATAACACGTTCTATTTTACGCATCACCCAGTGTATTCGGCTGAGGTGGGGCCGGAGGGCAAATTTCGTGTGGTTTTTAATGGTTCCTTTGGAAAAATATCGCTGAACGACGTTCTTCTTACTGGTCGCAAGTTGTAGTCGGATGTCACGATTATTATTTCGACGTGGAGATTCTCGGAGGTTGTGTTCACTGCTGATATCGTCAAGGTGTTTAGGCAAATTCTTATTCATCCGGATGATGTTGACTGGCAAAGAATAGTGTGGCGTTCTGACGTTTCGAAGCCTATCGAAAATTATAGGTTGTTGACGGTTACGTATGGTACGCGCTCTGCTCCATACCTCTCAATTCGAACTCTTCTTCAGCTGGCGAGTGAGGGAAGTGTAGAGTTTCCCTTAGCTGCGCAGGTGCTCAGACACAATATGTATGTAGATGATGCGTTTGTAGGCGCTGACAATGAGTCTGAGGCCATTGAGATTCGAAATCAGCTGATCAAGCTTCTGTCGTCAGCAGGTATGGAGTTGGGTAAATGGGCATCAAACAGTTCGGCTATCGTGGAGGATATCCAGGCGGAAAAGCAGAAAGAGTTCGCTGTCGAATGGGATCAGGCAGTTTCTGCTTTGGGCCTAAAATGGACACCATCGAGCGATTCGTTTCGTTTTGAGGTTAAGATTCCAGTTTCTCCAAAGGTTGTGTCTAAGAGAGCGATTCTATCGGAGATTTCGAGGTTGTTTGATCCACTTGGTTGGTTGTCACCTGTATTAGTCAGGGCCAAACTCATGCTCCAGGATTTGTGGATTAATGGTGTCGACTGGGTCTCACCTCTCACGGGAGAACTGCTAGAACAGTGGCAGACGTTGAGGTCTGATCTTCCTGAACTGGCTCAGTTGCGCATTCCTCGTTGGTTTGGCTCTTCATCGCAAACATCGTGGGAGTTGCATGGATTTTCTGACGCATCTCAGAGGGCTTTCGTCGCTGCAGCTTATATGGTAATACCAGGGCAGAGATCGGCGTTGATTATGTCCAAGACGAAAGTGGCTCCTATTAAGACGGAGAGTTTGCCTCGATTGGAGTTGTGTGGCTCAGTGCTGTTGGTTAGATTGTTGAAGCACCTATTAGATGGAATTTTATTGAAGCCTGTTTCAGTGCATTGCTGGACAGATTCCAAGGTAGTTTTAGATTGGTTGAAGGGCCACCCATCGAGATGACAGACATTCGTGGCAAACAGTGTCAGTGAGGTGATCACTACTCTGCCTGGGGTGCAGTGGCGTCATGTTAAGTCGGAAGACAATCCAGCGGATTGCGCGACTCGAGGTTTTTCGTCGAAGCAACTTCAGCAGTCTTCCTTGTGGTGGGAAGGACCTGAATGGATCAGGAATGATTGGAGGAAGGTAACTGATAGATGGCAGGTAGATGTTTCCTTAGAGGTAGTGAGTGCACAGGTTGCTGTTGAGAAGAAGGTTCCTGAAAATCGGGAATCGCAGGCGCTGGATTACTTGGAGATGTTTTCGAGTTTCCCGAAGATGTTGCGAATTTTGGCTTGTGTTTACAGATGGCGTTCGAATGCAAGCAAACCCAGAGGAAATCGCTGCACTGGACATTTTACTGCTGAGGAGATGGAGGCTGCTCGAGTCGACCTGATTCGTTATGTGCAAAGTCAGCACTACGCGGAGGAATTGCGGTGTCTCAGAAGTAAACAATGATTGTCTGAAGAGACTCTATTCTTGTTGTAACATTGGAAGCTACATAATGGATTCTGTTCAAAGGAAAATTGTAACAAAATTATTGGAAAGTGACGATTATAGATATATTTATGATGAAAGAGACGTAAACCATGCTTTCACGCCTAAAATCGAAGAATTTTTTTGTATGATTAGTAATGAGATTAGTAAGGAACTTCACATTAAGAAAACAGGTATGTTATATAGGTTATAATCGTCGCTCCCTATACAAAGACTAGGATATCTAAAAAAGACGTTGTTTAAATTGTTTTTCCAGTGGTTTTGAATAATATAGGTATTTGAAAATATATAAGTATGTATTATTCGAGTGATACGTATGATTTTTCTGAAATGTCCTAGTCTTTGTAGAGAGCATATGCATAAACTTTATTTACTACATATTGTAACAAAAAATTGTAATAATTTATTTACTTTTATTAATTGAAATAATTTATTTACAGAAAAATAATTAAAAAATATGTGGTATAGTATGAGAAAGAATTTTGTTCAAATTAATTTGAAAAAATCTTGTAGAACTTCTGTCACCGCAGCTCAAGCAGATTTTTATGCAAAATTGATATTTTTGGAAGATCACATTAGTCATAAAGATGATGATATTTACAAAACTTTGAACAAAGGAGAAATCATTAAGTCTACGTATGATGAACTAACAGGTCATACTTATGAAGACTTCGATGCAGGACACGATCTTCAAAATATTAATGATCCTGTAGAAAACAATGAAACAGTAGATTTAGAGATCTTAGAAGGGAATGAAGAAATTGTTTTTCAGTTACTGAATAAGAAACCAGAAGATAAAAAAATGGAAAAGAAAGTAATGAAGCCAATGTTGTCAATTTCTCACGAGACAAAGAAAAACAAGGAATTGTCTACTGTCCGAACAAAAAATGAATCTTATAAAAGACAAATTAAGAATGAAGCTGTACGTGATTGTGCTTTAATTTTAAGCCTGGTCATTATTGAACACGAGAATGCCATTATAAGAAAACTGTGTTTCGACTTCATTAAAGCAAAGATCATACAATGTCTGAAATGCAATTATTTTATAAATATGGCAAATTAATATTACAATATTCTAAGTTTGTGTTTTGTTATGATTATAACATTCATTGTTTTAGATCCTTGATATTGTATTTTCAATAAAAAAATAAATAAAGAAATAAATTGAAAGCATGTAAAATAATATTTTATTATTTAATAATTTTTTTGAATTTTTATTTCATATTATTGTACATGAATTGATTTGAGAACAAACAATAATGTACATACTTACAGTAAAAAGTTCTTCACAACAAATGATTTTTTTAACAATATTTATTAAATTACATTTTCAGTTGTTAAACATTAGGCACAGATTAATTGTTTTTCTTTTCTAAGAGAAAAGAAAAACAATTAATCTTCTCCTTCGTTAGAGATAAAATACTCGGTCAATTGCTGACGAATTCTAAATTCTGATAATTGATTTCTATGGTTATCTACTGCAATGATATTGTTAAAAGCTATGTCATTATTATAGTTTCCTTGCCAACGATTGAATACCTCATTGAGTTCACTATCAATCAAAAAGTTGTGAAGACATATCGTAGACATTATTATTTTTTCAGTAGTAGATAATTGCCAAGCTAAAACCTTTCATTAATCAACCATCTTTGTGATAACTCCCCAAACGCACACTCTATAACCCTTCTAGCATGGCTCAAGCGATAATTATAAATTCTCTGTGGCTGTGGAAAATCATTATTTCTCAGATAAGGTTTCATTAGGTATCTATGCAAGCCGAAACCTCCATCCCCAATCAAAAAATATGGACAGACAATATTAGAATTTGGCAAGGGTTGAGGTCGTAGCAAGTCAATTTCACCATTAGCAAGGCCACGTCCTAAGTCACTGTTGTTGAAAACCCCTGCATCATTGAAAGAACCTGCAATCAATATTTTGTTACAATCTAAATAATAATATTCGTTTCAAAATATAGAATAATAAATATCTCAACGTAGTCACCTACGTTTGCCCAAATAAACCTTTTTTGGAATCACAGCAAGCCATTAGTATTATACTATAAAATTTCTTATAATTATATAACAATGCATGACTATTAGGTGGCTGCTTAATCCTACAATGCCTTCCGTCTATAGTCCCTATGCAATTTGGGAAATCCAAGTCCATTTGAAATTCTCTTGCAATCGTTTAAAATTGATTCAACATTAGAAACAAAGGTACTAATACATTGCAAATAACATTACACACTTCTGGAATTATTGTTTTCACTGTAGATAACCCAATTGCATTAAACCATTTAGTCTTCATTATCGAGTCGCCATGTGCTAAATAGCTGAAAATAAGCTTTAACTTAATTAGTTTGTACATATAAAATGTTTATATAAATGTACAATGTCATTTATGCTTACTTGAGTGTTACACTCAGTCGTAACCGGGGGGTAACGGTGATCTTTTACTTCTTTTTATCAAGCTTCCTTTGACGAGGTTGTACAAAAATTCAAAAGTTGGAACATTCATTCTTGTAAAATTTAGGAATACTTCTTCGTCATTTAATTTGAAGTATCGAAACACAGATTCGTAATTATTATAGCCTCTAAGATAATTGTATTTAATGATTGGTTATTTATTATTTTACATTTATTATTTTAGCAACCGTTATAAAAGTATCAATCTAACCTCGAAATGTTGCTCCGATGCAGACTACGATGAGAATTGTGGCGCGCGTACTTTGGAGTGTGTTCCGCGAGCTTACTGCTAGATATTATATAGGGATAAAGCGCTGTTGGCATGAGCAAATTTTGCAGCGCCACACGCTCTCATCCGCGCTCAAACGCGTCTCTACGCTCTTATGTGGCCCAGGCCTGTGCGCGTGTATGTGCGTGATAACAATGCGCAAACTGCACTCAAATATGATTATAATGAAAAATTTGGTGTTGGTAAACTAAAAAAATTCATGCACTTTCAATTAATAAATTTTAAACAGTCTCTTATTGGTCGGTATAATATCTTATTATATAATTTTTATTTATTTAGTTTACTTTTCTTGTTAGTATCAAATGCATAATAGCCTATCTTTTTACACATATAGCCAGTTCTTTTTTCACTGTAATAGTTTAAAAAAAAAATTCGTTCAACAGATCGCCAAATGTAAAAAAGAAGCTTATCCGCATAATTTAAACATCAATGAAACATAATGTACAGTTTCACTACAAGATTTACTAGATCATACTGTCAACCCTGCTAAAAATATGCAATTGAATTCGATTGAAATCGATTAAAATTTAATCGAAATTAATCGTTTTAAATCCATTCAATAGACCAGCCAAATTTCGTCGATTAAATTACTATCGATTCAAATCGTTTTTAATTACAATCGGTTTTAATATGAAAAATAAGTATTAAATTTAATATATTTTTATCGATGTTTATGTCGTAATTATTTTAGTGCAGTTGAATTGTAATTTTTTTTTCACTAATTTTAATCGATTTTAAAATCACTATTTATGACTAAATAGTTTATCGATCCCCAATGCTAGTTTTATGAATAGCTCTGAATAAATTTTAATAGACTTTAATAACCAAAACGAATACTATTCATGCAATATCATTTAATTGTTATTTTATCAGTATATATAAATCTGTTTGAATGGTACTTTATGAGTAAAATATTAAATCTATCCCAATCTATCTTTCAAGGATTAGCTTTTAATGTTACTTTAATCGATTAAAATGATCAAAACAATAATGATACTTTTAATATTTATTTGTAATTTTGTCAACAAACTTGAATCTTTTTGAATGGTAATTTATAAGTATAATATTGAATCAACCCTAATCTTTATTATTTAAGGATGGATTTTAATAGTTCTTTAATTGATTCAAATAATAAAAATAATAATCATTTTTCTAATATGATTTGTTCGTGATTTTATCAATAAATTTGAATTAATAATTCGTTTATATACTTTGCTAAAAATTCCAGATTAAAATCGATAAGAGAAAAATGAATCGATTCTGAGACTATATCTTAATCCCAATTATTACAATTAAAAGGAATTAAAGGTATTTAAATCTATTAAAGCGTAAAATGTATGATATCGAAGTCGATTAAAACTGATTAAAAAATGACGATTGAAATCAATTTAATTAGATAAGTTGTAACGGGGTGTGGGTTCGAGCTGCGAATAATTATTTAAACAACTGGATCGCGCTCCCTCGATGCAGCGGAGGACTCCTCTACTCCCGCGAAACACCACCGTTGCATGCAGCTATCTCAGCTGCTTCTGTTTTCTGGGTTTACGCGCTGCCTGGCGCGTGCTCGGCTGCTCAACTGCGTTAAATAACAACCAATAAATAACGCCCGCGGAGGCGGCGGTATTCGCAGGAAGGAACGAGAATCGGAGATAACGAGCGAGGTTTCGAAATGACGACAAAATCACGTAAAATAAAAAGACTAGTGTTATATTTACAAGTCGCGAAATAAACGTGATTATACATAAACAAAATTATAACACGCAAGTCGGCAACAACTTTGCGACTCGCCGCGACGCTAGGATAATCGCGCTCGCACGTGTGTTTAAACGCAAAGATCGCGCGCACCGGATCACCCTTGCATGGATGATCTCCACTCACACAATCTCTCTCTCTCTCTCTCTCTCTCTCTCTCTCTCTCTCTCTCTCTCTCATTCACTGCGCGCCACACAAACCTTCACTCCTACGGCGAAGACGCTCGTCGTCCTGGATAGGCCGCAAGACTATGTACCACCCTGGACCGCTGGGCTAAGGCTGGTACCTCGTAGCTTCGCGTCACGCTCACACACAAACAAATACACGTCGAATTGTTGGACATAGCACAGCACTAGCGAACTCGCGAAACCTTAGGGAAACGTAGCGAAGTCGCGTGTTTATCGTTTGAAGGCCGAGAGCCATCTGAGCGCTGAGAGCTATCCTGAAGGATTAGCCCGCGCGCTCGCTCTCTATCTCTTTCGCGCCTATTGCCGAATTCGCACGTGTTTATTGTCGCGCACGCGACCCTACGCGGTTTCGTCGCGGCGCAGCGGTACTCATACCGCTACGAGTTGGCTGCGGTGCTCAACTCGTTACAAAGTATCATTATATTATAAATTGAATCAATTTGAAATGTTCAAAAAGGAATTAAGATATAGACTCGGAATTGATTCAATGCTTTTATGAATTAAATCTGATTGTTTAAATAGTTTTTATATCAATTAATTTATGAATTTGTTACTTTGCTCGCGCTAATTTACAAATTTGTCTCAAACGCATTTTGCAGCTAACGTTAATCAACTGAAAAAAACCTAGCCTTCGTGGGGGATCGAACCGGGAACCTCTAGATTGAAAAGCAGACATGTTACCGACTACACTATCACAACTTCATAATGCGTGATAATTTGAATCGTCCTTATTAATTAGACGAGACTTTTTTTAAACAAGTGTTAATTGAAATTGTAATTTATAACCATGTACGTGTGGGTGTAAGTTTTGCTTAAAGATGATGATTGAGTGAACCAGTATTTTTGTAGACGACGTCCAGGAGTTCATTCAAGTAAAAAATGAAAACAAGGTATGGAGCAGTCAATTGGTTGCATTGAAAAAGTTTAAAGTAGATTAAATTTCAATCGAATTCAATCGATTTCAATCCGTGATTTTCAGTAGGTTTAATAAAGTCAATCGATTTTAATAAAGTTTCAATTCAAATCGATAGTAGTTAATAAATCTATTCTGTCTTCTACTGCATTTAACCTTTCTTATATAGTAACGGAGAAGAAGAGAAATCTTGTCACTTGCGAGTATGAACATTTGAAGCGACACCAAGCAGTTATATTAAGAAACATAGGGTCGATTAAAGGCTTTTTTAGGCCGAGTGTGGATTTTGCAGTACGAGTCAAGGCGAGGGCGTTTACGAGCCGCAGACGAGTACTGCAAAATCCACGAGGCCAAAAAGCCCACTTAGCGCACACCATATTTTATGTAACGCGCGGACGTATTTTCGCGTTTTTTCGTACGTGTTAAGAGGGACTGATGTGACTATTTTTTGACACGGCAACCGTGCTCTTGTCTTGTTCAAACATTATATAAAATAAATAAATAATGCAAATTTATCAATATCAACTTTTTTTTTAAATTTACAAAAAAAAAATTTGGGGGCATTAAAAGAATCCCAATTGAACTGCATTAAAATAATCATCGCATAAAAGTCGATAAAAATATCTTCATTTTGATATTCAGATTGCGATTGAAACCAATTCACATCGATAATTTAAAAAGTCGATCAAATCAATCTCGTATTTTTAGCAGGGATTCTTTTATTGATTATTTAAATTGATTGAAGTATAATTGAATCTAACCGTAAAAAAGTATCGAGATCGATTAAATATTATATAAACGAATTATTAATTCAAATTTATTGATAAAATCACGAACAAATCATATTAGAAAAATGATTATTATTTTTATTATTTGAATCAATTAAAGTACTATTAAAACCAATCCTTAAATAACAAAGATTAGGGTCGATTCAATATTATACTTATAAATTACCATTCAAAAAGATTCAAGTTTGTTGACAAAATTACAAATAAATATTAAAAGTATCATTATTGATTTGATCATTTTAATCGATTAAAGTAACATTAAAAGCTAATCCTTGAAAGATAGTTTGGGATAGATTTAATATTTTACTCATAAAGTACCATTCAAACAGATTTATATATACTGATAAAATAACAATTAAATGATATTGCAAGAATAGTATTCGTTTTGGTTATTAAAGTCTATTAAAATTTATTCAGAGCTATTCATAAAACTAGCACTGGGGATCGATAATCTATTTCAAATAGATTAAAATAGATTGACAAAATAACTTTAAATGATATAACAAGTATAGTAATTGTTTTGGTTATTAAAGTCGATTAAAAATATATTCAAAGCTATTCATAAAACTAGTATTAAGATCGATAGACGATTTAGTAATAATTAGAGATTTTAAAATCGATTAAAATTAGTGAAAAAAAATACAATTCAACTGCACTAAAATAATTACGACATAAACATCGATAAAAATATATTAAATTTAAGAATTATTTTTCGTATTAAAACCGATTGTTATTAAAAACGATTTGAATCGATAGGAATTTAATCCACGAAATTTGGTTGCTCGATTGAATGGATTTAAAACGATTAATTTCGATTAAATTTTAATCGATTTCAATCGAATTCAATCGCATACTTTTAGCAGGGATCATTATTGTTTGCGCGATTACTTTGCTGTAATATAAAATATATCTTATTTGTTTTTTTTTAAATTATTTTTATATTATTTTATTAAGTCTTAAATGTTTCTGTTATTATGATATTTGATGATTACGATATCTAAGTTAAAATTGTAAATTATCCTTAATGAACACCCTACATAGAAATTTATGAAACTATTAAATGTTTTAAATTAATAAACAAATTACTTCAAAACGTGATAAAAATACAGGTTCTCCTTTTAAAAGATTTTTCATTTGTTTTAACGTAAAACTAATCGATTTCTAATCAAATTTAGTAATAATAATTCTTAGTCCTTTTATTATTTCAATTTATTATTTTAAGGTTCCAAAAAAAGAAAATATTGTTGGTGATCGAAAAAAGCAAATTCAAGACAGTCTTCACGATACCCTTGGAATATTGGTTGATGCACCGATACAAGGGTCTGGAAATACCAACGATGGTAATACATCGCGAAGATTTTTTAATAACGTTGATGTTATCGCCAGAGTGACAGGTGATAAAATAGCTTATTTATCGAGATGTGTTTCAATTTCTTGTATACATTTTACATCAAAATTAAAAAAAAATAAATTTTTCTTTAAAAATACTAGACGTTAATTGCTAGTAAAAAAATAGTTTCTAACATGATTTTAATGAAGTCGAAAATTGTAATATTGCAAAGCTTCCTCTATGAGAAATCTATATGCATTAGTTTATTTTATTTATTTATTTATTTATTTATTTATTTAATACCATATACATATGCCCTTTAAAAGGCATCCTATGGAGGCAAACACAGTTGCCTGTACATAGGAATGGCATACTTAATCACTAATACTAATATACTTAAAAATACCATATAGAGCCAAGGTAACGCTATCATGCTCTTTTTCCTTTTCATAGCAAGTTAACAATATTAAAATATTTAAAAAAAATATAACATCCAAAAGTTAATTCTTTTCTATAAACCTCTTTAATTTTCTTTTCATAGAGATTTTACTTATTGCTAGGTCTTTGAGATCATTCGGTAGCGTGTTAAATACACTCACAGCCACAAAATGATTACTTTTCTTGCTTACCGTTTTATCAATTTTAGGCAATGGTAGATTCTTGTTTCGTGTCTTCTTTGTACTTCTTATGTATCTGTCTCTTAATTCATTATAATGATATACTATACACTCTAGTTCAAACATTTGCCTTATACTTAGAGGTTGGTTCTCTGCTATATAACAGTTTTTATTTATAATTCGAAGTATTTTCTTTTGTATCCCTTGAATTAAATTTAAGTAATTGTTATAAGCCCCACCGAATGCAATGATGCCATAGTTTGTAATACTTTGAAAGAAGGCATAATATAGTAACATTAGCTTTTTACTATCCATAAATTTCTTTAGCTTCGCAAAAATAAAGATTAAATATCTTGTTGTTTTTATAATATAATTTATGTGTTTATCCCACTTCATGTTATAGTCTATTATTAAACCTAAATATTTACAACTGTCTACTCTATTTATTACATTATCACCAATTCTGATGTTTAAGGTGCTAGGCACACTATCACAGTAATTGCCATATGCAATATATACGGTTTTATTTACATTGAGTGATAATTTATTTAGGTTTAGCCATATTGCCACCTTACGAAGATATTCATTTAATTTTTCTTGCGCAGTTGTCCACGAGTTATCACATGAGATGATAACTGTGTCATCAGCATAAGATAATATTGTTTCATTTTGCATATCTATCAGTAGGTCATTCACGTATAATATGAAAAATAGAGGGCCAAGTATTGTTCCTTGTGGAACCCCTATCATAATTTTTTTGTACTCACTCTTGCAGTTACTTATCTTTACACATTGTTTCCTATCAGATAGATAGCTGCTGAGTAATTTTAATGCTTCTCCTCTTACACCGTATCTTTCTAATTTGTCCAGCAGTATACTGTGATCTACAGTATCGAAGGCTTTAGCCAGATCTAAGAACGCAGTTATAATCGGTTTGCTTTTATCTAGGTTACAATATATAATATTTGATAGACAATTGAGAGCATCCTTCGTTCCTCTCTGTCTTAGAAAGCCGAATTGTCTATCAGATATTATTTTGTGCTTCATGATAAAATTATAAAGTCTATTGTATATGATTTTTTCAAATATTTTGGCAATGTTAGAAATTAGCGATATTGGTCTATAGTTACTAATACAACTATTGTCTCCTGATTTATATGTAGGTACAATATCTGCTTTTTTCAGTGCATTAGGCCAGATTGATTGCTGTATGCATAGATTAAATATGTACTCTAACAGTTTTGATATATGTTTCGATAAAGATTTGATAGTTATTCCACTAATGTTATCTACTCCACCATCCTTTTTTTCATTGCAATAATTATATTTTGAATTTCATACATATTAGTTGGATTTATAAAAATTGAGTAGTTGTTTCGAACTGGCAGTTTCAATTGTTCTAAGTCCATTTTTTTAATTTTATTGCTTAAATTTAATCCTACATTACAATAATATTCATTCATAGTGTTCGCAATTGTGGTCTTGTCATCAATTTTCTGATCATTAAATATTATACTATCAAGTGATCCTCCTTGCTTCTTTTTTTTCCCTAACTTATCATTTATTATGCTCCAAAGCTGTCTTGAATTACCACTGCATTTTCTAATGGCATTATTTTCGTATTTATACTTAGCATCTTTAATTACCTTACTCAAAATTTTTTCGTAATTGTTATAATCCATTTTCAGTTTCATATTTGTTGGATTCTTTTTCCATATATTATATACCCTGGTGGAAAAAATTCGTTGTGCCAAATCGTGCTGAATCGTGCCAAACTGTGCCATACTGTGCCTCGCTGTGCTAGATTGTGTCAAATTGTGCTACACTATGCTACAGTAGTGCCATTTCGGACATTTCGCATAGTTTGGCATAGTCTGGCATAGAATGACACAGTTCGGCACAGTATGGCACGATTTGGCATAACTTGACACATTATTAATTTAAAAAAAAAATACTTTTCTGAAATTTTTACAGAAAAGTTAGCATAGTTTGGCACAACATGATACAGCCTGTCACAAAATAGCACAATTTATAACAATGTGTCGTAACATGACACAATGTGGCATAACATGACACAATGTGGCATAACATGACACAATGTGGCATAAAGGCTTTTAATTATTTTTATAATTTTTAATAATCCTATATCAACTTTTAACTGTTTAAACATGCTTAATTATTCCTAAAAATGATCAATTTTATTATTATAAATGAGTTGTGCTATAATGTGCCACTCTATGTTAAACTATACCGTCTTGTGCTAAAATGTGCCAATTCGTGCCAGGGTGTAGCAATTCATGCCAGGATATGCCAATTTTTTGTAAGAAAGGTAGAAAGATATTTTCTGAATAATTCTTTTATGCCTAATCATGCCAAGCTGTGTAAAACTATTCCGCTCTATGCCAATTTGTGTTGTACTGTGCTAATCTGTGCCAGACTATGTCGATTCGTGCAAAGCTATGCCATCCGAAGAAAACGTACAGACAAACTATTTTTTCTTAATGTGCCACACTATGCCAAAGTGTGCCGAACTATGCCAAACTGTGCCAAACCGTGCGAAACATCCGAAATGGCATAGGTTTAGCATTAGCTGGCATACTTTGGCACAGTTTGACACAATTTGACACAGTTTGGCACAATTTGGCACAATTTTCATTTCCACTAGGGTAACAACTCTTTAGTTTTACAGGATATTAATATTGCTTTCGTAATCCATTTTTTCTTAGGAACTGTATCTTTTTTGTTCATATTAGTATATTTTCTATCAGTTGCTTTTTCAACACAGCCTTGTATCATACGTATTAATTCATTTATAGCTTGGTTAGGATCATTTATTTGTGACAATGAGTCCCACTCAACTCTTTTTGCAATATTTATTAACTTGCCATAGTTAATACAGGCTGATTGATTGTAATCATTTTGTATTTTGATTTTATTAATACTTATGAAGAGTGGATAATGATAATTAAACGGTTTGTTTAACTTAAAAGACTCCAACTCAATATTTCTTACTTTGGCGAAACAATTGTCTATACACGTACCGTTCTCACTGTTCTGAGATGGTCTTGTGATTCCTCTAAAAAATGGAGTATATTCATTTTCAAAAAAATTATTCAGAAATTCTTGTGCGATTGTCTTTTCAGCTAAACCAATTTTGTCATAATTAGTTTCCCTTATATCAATATTAAAATCTCCAAATATACATTGATTTTTTATATTAATCTGTTTAGCCAGGAATTTTGTACTGAATTAGTAAACTGAGATTTCGATACATCGTGGCACCTGTACATAGCAGAGATCCTGATTGCATCACCTGACTCTAGAAAAGTATCAGAACTTACAACACTCAATTATCAATTACTTCTATTTTAGTTTTTTCCTGTATATTGTTTTTTATATATAACATGACTACATCAGCCCTATTAATTTTACTGTCATTGTAATAGCTTTTATATCCTTGTAGTTGATAGTATTGAGGATGTTGTAAGATCCATGTTTCCGTACATATTATAATAATTGGTTTTACTACCAAGCTTTCAATAAATGATTCTACTTTTTCGTAATTCGCATTTAAACTTCTTATATTTACACAGAAGTTCTTTTTTTCGAGATGCTCTTGTTGAGTGATCTGATGTTTTCTGCATCACGTTCTATGTTGTGTATGTCTTCAAAATTGAATTCTTGCGCCATTAGTTAACCCTTTTTTCTTAGTCTTCTTCTTGTTTGAAATATTTTCTGCCATACCGACATATCTCGGTATTACAGGTTGTATCATGTATTCAGTAAGGTCAATGAACTTTCTTATTTTATTTTGTAAGATACTGCATGCGTGGCTATCTGTTGCCATATGCTCTGTATTATATTAGTTTTATATTTATTATTGCTGAAGATACAGTTAGGACAATTTAATTTATTACCGGAACAATCTGTAGTCTTATGATTACCTGCACATTTTAAGCATGTGTGATTATTTGTGCACTTAAAGCCATTATGCCCATATCTACCACAATTAAAACATGGCTTGACGTTGCAGTAGTCATGCACCTTACAGTTTTGATAACCCACGAAGATCCTGTTTTTATTCTCTCTCACATGTTGATATAGTTCAGCAGGAATTTCTAATATGACTGACTGTAGATGAGTTTTGGAGTTATCATATGAGTGCAATACTGTACACTTCTTGTTGAATTTACTAAAATTTCTTTCATTTATGTCATCTTCAATTTTTTTATTATCTAGATTTTCAAAATTATCTATTCCAACTACTTTAACCTTTGGATTCTCTATTGTTTCTTTTGTAACATCACAACTTTCATCAAGCTTTTTCTTCAAAACATTATATGCTTTGCTTGCACTTTCTTCTGTTAAACAATCTACTATTATTTCACTCTTTTTCTTAATTAGTTATTTTGTTTGTATGCTCTTATCTTTAATGAGATAGTGTGCAACAGTATCATTTATTGTGTCTATAGGGTAATTTTTAGCATCTTTGTTTATAACAATAATTTTTGGGATTCGTTTTGGCTTGTTGTTAGTCATGGCACTCGAAATTACTTGAGCATATGTTCTGTTTTTTGAGGTATTTATTTCACTTTTCTGCTTATCAAGTAATTCACTCAATAACTTATTTTTTCTTTCAGTTCTTCATTTAGTTCTTTTAATAGTGCATTTTCACGCTTCAAAATACTGTCCATTGATACACTGTTCTTATCATCCTCACTTTCAGTTTCTGACACACTTATTTTATCACTTTTTCTCAATTTAATCTGAGCAATGATCATTTTGGCTTCATTACTCAGCACATTTGTATTCACTTTCGAGGTTAGGTCTACTTGGTTATGTTCTGGACATAATCCTAGAACTCCACTAATTTTTACTGCCCCGTCTATTTTAGCAAAATCACTAGTATGAAAAGCTTCCTCACATATTATACAAATAACCGTTTTTACTTCCACTTTTGGATGACATTTATAGAAAATTGCTGACTGTGAAGTCACCGAGCCCGCGCTCGGTGACTCTATCTTGGAATTGACTCCTGAAGTAATACATTAAATTGAAGGAAGCTAAGTGCTTAAGAATTGACCGTGGTTTATTATTATTATAATTATACAAAACAATAATAATTACATATAAACTAATAAAATAAACTTATTTAGGGTTTGACGAAGAATTGCTGAAAAGATTCAAAATTATATTATCTATTATATCTTCAGGCTATAAAATTAAGATAATAGCTTTCAAAGAATTTTGTGAATGTACCGCAAGAATGTATTTGGAATTCGAGATTTCTTCTTCCTTAAATTTCACGCGCTATCGCTGAAGGACGGGACACAGGAAAGGGGCCGTAATGAGACACTCCCGTTAATACAACTAATGCTTCGAAGACTTTATTACTAAATTATTATCACAGTAAGATGATGAGGCGTGTGCTCTCACCCAACTCTGCCGAACCCAGCCCATTGGCCTGCGGGTGGTATGGTGTTGTGTGCACCCGGTCGGCGCCGATGATCTTGGCGTGGGCGGCGAAAAGGCGCGCCTCAAACTACGGGCCCTGGTCCGTTGTGATTGTCAGCGGCGTCCCGAACGAGCTTATCCAGTGCTCGAAGAAGGCTCGCGCGACCGTGTCTGCCTGCTGATCTGGAAGAGGGATGGCGTGCGGCCACCTGGAGAACCTGTCAACAATGGTGAGGCAGTACTGTAGACCCGAGCACGACGGTAGCTTGATAAGGTCCAGGTACTGGTGGTCGAAACGCGCGTCCGGGGCCGTGAAGTCTCCTAGAGCTGCTCGGTTGTGCCGATGGACCTTGGCTTGCTGGCATGGCTCGCAAGCGCGCGCCCAGCGCGTGATCTCCTTCCACATGCGTGGCCATAAGTATTTCTGGGTGATTGTACGGGTGGTCGAACGGACGCCTGGATGCGAGAGGCCGTGGAGTGCCCTGAAGACAGTTTTCCTGAGCTCCTTGGGGATATAAGGCCGCATAACGTTTCCGTCCACTGCGCAGTACAGGGAGGAGCCCTCGATGTTGAGAGGCTGAAGTTTGCTGTCTCCTGAGCTGAGCAAGTGAGGCAGATCGGAGTCGCTTGCTTGCTGCTGGGCGAGAATGGTGAGGTCCAGGCATGATGGCATCTTGATTGCTTCCACGCGTGAAAAGGCATCTGCAGCGGTGTTGTCGAGGCCTTTGACGTACGCCAAGGTCATCTGGAACTGGAACAAGAAGTCCAACTATCTTGACTTGCGAGGCGATGCACAGTGGGCCAGAAAATCAAAAAAGTGATCACGAGCTGACTTCAAGGGTAGGAAAATCTTTGTCAGAATGCCTAGTTTCCGAATCCGTTTCCCCCGAAACCCGCGGACGTCTATATTTTTTGTCCCACCTCAAAACCTGACCTCATTTTTAGAATGTCCTTTTTCGATTTTACCGATAATAAGTTAGATCGTTGTATTTTACATTTTTAACC
>JAZHPH010000428.1:0-36264 GCA_037356405.1 Nasonia oneida | reverse complement strand
TCAGCACAGTTTGTTCTAGGAACGTTCCAGGAACGTCGCTTCTGCAACTTTGGAACGTTGCTATGAGCGGTGGTAGGAACGACGTGGCTACGTTGCTGGAACGTAAAAATGTCCGCGTTTGGCATAGGTCCGTGGCAATAGGTACGTTATCAGAACGTTGTATGAAGGTGTAGAGCACGATTCTATAACGTTGCGAGATCGGCGCGGGTGCTGGTTGATTTTGGAACGTACTGACAACGTTCTAACATCGTAGTCATTCGAAGTTCTAAATTTTCTTTGGTCGCTGAAGCAATGTTCCTGGAACGTACTCAGAACTAGCTGTTGTTTCCTGTGGCACTGCTTGGTTGCTTAAGCAACGTTCTTGGAACGTACTCAGATCTCACTGTTGTTTCCATTTGTTCGAAGCTTGGTTGCTTAAGCAACGTTCCTAGAACGATATATTTCGGCGCTATTACCTTCCTATGTATAAAATAAAGGTAGTTATTCAACAATAGTAAATACACTTATAAATTTAATGAATAATATACTTATAATATATTTATATTATTACAAAGGCAGATAAATTTTTAAGAAATTATTTATCATTTTCTTTATTTTTCTCGGATTCTTCTTCGCTTTGAAAGAGTGAAGAGCGAATTGAAGCAAACGTTAATGGAAGGACAACGACAAAATAAATATTTATCTGTGTACAACTAAATAGAGCTTTCTTTTGTTTGATCGATTGGTTCCGCTTAGTATCTTTAGAATAATATAATCCCAGACTACATCTTTCTAAAGATGTGTTATCAAATTATGTTAAGAATGCTTTTTCAAATTTGGAAGCGACAACATTATATCGTCAACTGTTGGATCCGCGATAGCCGCGGGTGGAAGCGAAATTTCTGCAGACGTAGATTGTTCTAAATTTTCTAAATTCTAAAAACCTTTCTAATGAAGTTATCGGAAAGGAATACTGATATTTCTTAGCAAAGTCAACAACAGCATTAGTCAACTTTGCAGCTTTCTTATCCAGAAGAAAAGAGGCAGTCTCATCATGTCTCAATTTCATGAAACCCATGCTCGCACTCATAGCATCTTGTTTGGCTTTGATATCAGCAACATCCCTGGCAATAGCTGTAAGCGATTTTGTGATAAAAAATTAAAAATCGGTTTTGCAATCGATAGTTTCCATTTTAATGATGTCAATATTGCTTGCATCATTATCTGGATTGTACAAAGCTTTTTGTATGCCTGTAATTTAAAAAAAAAGAAGAGTATTATTTATCAATCTTAGTCTTTGTTCCACTTTTAAACAAAGCAACTGCTTGAAATGAATTTTCCTTTGGCCAGACAACTGCTATAATGCAATTTGCTGCCAAATAGTTGATTATTAAGTTGTTACCAGACCCTCAAAATGCATTTTTTATATGGAGAACTCATTCAGAAGCAGCCTCTTATGTAAAAAGTGGAACTGAATCCATGTTGTTAGATATTCACCCATTGGTCTATCACTCACTTCCGCATTATCTACGTTGTCAAAATTATTACAATCCCATTTTAATAACATTTGTGTATTATTTGGAATTTGTGGCAATAATCTTTTCTTCAGAATTAACAGCAGTTTATCTACACTCTGATACGGAATATTGTTGTCGATTACCCAAGCTTTAATTGCCTTAATTTCTTCCATTCCTGATTGATCTGGGACTACCTCTTCTTCGCTTTCACTAAAATCATCGAAAGCATTATAATCACTAGCAACCACATTGTGTCCAGTTTTCATGTCATCGCTACTGGGTGTAATATCTTGCTCTGGCGATACAGAATCATGTTTTTCTCTTTTTTCTTGCGATTCATAACATTCCTGAGCAAACTCCTCTAATTCCTGTAGTCGTCTTTTATCAGCTCTTTTTTCTCTACGTCCATCTTAATACTGTAAATATAGATTGTAAACAAAGAGTGTATTGGGAATGTATTATTCATTACTTTAAGGTTATGAATTCACTCTTACCTTTTCACGCCTTCTGCTTGATGGGGTTTTAGGAACTTGACCAGGCCTCTATCCACCTTTATAAGATCGACTTTTTCCTCAATGTCAAAGTCTAGGATTAAGGTATCCTTTTCTTTGTTTTTTTCTACTGATAATACTTGAAGCTGAAAAAACGTTGATTTTAATTCTTATTATTTATGCTCGAAAGTGAAATATTTATTTTTGTGATCTTACTTGTTTTTTGCGTTCAGCCAGACGTTGGAGGAGATTTTCTTCAATTCTACCGGCTCGTCGTGTTCCTTCAGCCACTTCCTCATCGTCAAATAATTTGCGGATATTTCGTCGACCGGCTGGTTTACTAGGAATAACAGCATTATTTACCACTTGCTCTTCGCTATTTATTTTTTAAAATCAATATATATTAAGTTCATAATAATAAACTAGTTTTCATAATCTTACTTGAAATTAACATTACAACCTAATGTATGATTTTATTAGTTATTAGCATAAGATGTGTGTAATACAGGGAACATAACATAATTATCATTATAAGGAAATCGACACAATTTCGCAGTTATATTTTTCAAGCTCCATGTCTCGATATCGCTTTGAATATTGCGTACAACGTGTATTCCTAATGAGGATTCTCATAAAAGTTACATAATATTTGCATTCGTTGTCCTACCAGATATATTTCATTACTTTTTTTTTAACAAAATTTAAAGCATTAACTACTATTTTGTTATCAACTAATATGCACATATTTTTGCCATCTTTGCAATTTAATTTTATTTCATTAAATACAACTATTTTGTACTGTGATACATCTGAGGCACAATCTAATGCCAAAGAGCCTTCTGTGTGTTGCATTTTTAAAAGAACGTCTTTTGACATATTATCAACAATGTTGTGCATTCCTTCTATCTCGGCACATCTTCGCATCAATTGTTGTAAAGGTGCATTCCCTGTGCGAATCAATCTTTTAATACGACAAATAAAATTTTCAAATCGGAATGCAGAAAAGTTTTCAAGTTGACCGTACCTCCTGACATCATTTGCTAAATATTGCAAATTGTGAAAATTGTACGTAATGTATTCTGGTCCATATAGTGAGCTTAGATCTTCTACAAATTTACTTAATAATTTTTCAGCATAGTCAATGTAGGCCTCATCTTCACAGAGTATAGGAGTGCTCAATATATTGATAGCAGCATGTAAAGTTAAAAAATTAATATATACATCGTGATCAACAATATTTTTCAACATAATGGGTCCAGTGTATAGCAAAAATTGACGGTATTCCGTGGCTTTGAAAAACTTTATATACTTTAAGATGTACTCTCTTAGAGCTAATAGATTATCTGAAATGCTATGTTGTTTAAGTTAAGGCAATTTATAATGTATCTTAGAACATAGCCACATCAACAATAATTTTTTGGTACAACCTAAATATACTAAATGCATAGCATCTAATGGCACGTTTGTAACTAATTCTAAATTAGGAATAGTATTTATTATTGATTTGGATCTTTGGTAGTCATCTTGATATGCACTGTTTCTAAATTCCACATCGGTTCGGAGTACACCAATTTTCCCTGGAAAGCACACACATCTGTACATTATACCTTCTATTGTACATTTAGTACATGAGTTATAACCACTGTGGTATTTGACTGCTAGCACAAAGGCTTTTGCTGGTGCATTAAGGACTAATGCATAAATGTTTAGAGTGTAACGACTTCCATGAATCTTTATTCCACTACGCATGATTTGAATTGTTTCTATAATAAAGGGTTTTAAAAACTCATTTATATCTTCTGGTTTTCCTTGGCTACAATATTCACCGATAATGAATACGTCTTGACTATACTTATCGGAGCATAAAATTGGCCAAAGACCTTTCTCCGAACTTGCACCAAGTGGTGCGCCATCAATATTAATGAGCAAATTAATTTACTTGTCATCAATCTTGCTTATTAAGCGCTTTTCAATTATTTTGTCGACACACTTTCTTAAGCCAAAATGGCAATAGAATCCACCTCCAATTTTACTTACATTTTTATTCCTTGGAGTTTTCAACAAAGTTCGGGGATCTAGAGGCAGTGATAAATTAGGAATTTCATTTCTTATTCGATGTAAAAGTTTCGAAATAGCGCCATGACGTATGTTGTTATCGACTGCCCAAGGTCCGAGGATGTTTTTTAATGATGAAGAAATCGTCTCACTTATATTATTTACATCTTTCTTGCTTTCATCGTACTCATAACTCATGTCAACAACATTATTATCACCATTAATGGATTCATCTTGTTCAAAATCTATGAAAAAATCGTCAAATTTATCGGGTTCTTCATCATCACTGTATCTGTTGATGAAATTTTCGAATATATCTTCTTCGCTTAGCATAAACTTAGCAGACTCTACAAGATCTGTTTTGCATGAGAACTAATCCTCGTGTAGTACATTATCTAAAGCAATATTTACAGTTTCATTATTTGCATGTGCATCAGTATTTATGTTGTTTACAGCATTTTCACGTGTATTATTGGTAGTAATATTAATATTATTGGCATCTACTAAATTTTCAGAACTTATATTGCAAGGATCTGATGGAAAATTTATCCTTGATCTCTAGATGTGTATTCGAATCTTGAACAGAAGTTTTGTTTTTATTCTCCTCAATGGAATTTGCAGTATTCTGATGTAATGATAAATATCTACAATATACACGCTCTAGTGAATTTTCCTTTTCCTTTTTTATTTTTCGTCTTAAATGTCTGTCACTGTAAATATACTTTTTTGAACGATTCATCTTATATACTTCTTTAACCACACCTATATGACAATAATTATTTTATTTATATTTATTACTATTTAACTTTGTTACTAAAATGAATAAATTTAAAACATTCATTGGTGACATTCTCTTTCAAAAGTTTAATGCGTGCTAAGGGGACGAGGAGATGGGACATGAGAAACATTGTGTTGGCATAAAAAAGGGAGGACAAGTTTGCTTTCTCTCATATACGTTATGTGTTATGAGTAATATCTATGTTTCTTTCTCACAACGATTTCGCGATGTCCCGTCTCCTTGTCTCCTTACTGTATATTATTTTGTACTATTCTAGACAAATCTAAAAGTTATGATACCTTGCTTCTCGTGCCTGCGAGGGTCAAGCTTGAAAAGTAAACATCAAAATCTTCCAGTCGCCCTGGTGGAAAAAATTCGTTGTGCCAAATCGTGCCAAACTGTGCCACACTGTGTCTCGCTGTGCTAGATTGTGTCAAATTGTGCTACACTATGCTACAGAAGTGCCATTTCGGGCATTTCGCATAGTTTGGCATAGTCTGGCATAGTTGGGCACATAATGACACAGTTCGGCACAGTATGGCACGATTTGGCATAACTTGACACATTATTAATTGAAAAAAAAATACTTTTCTGAAATTTTTACAGAAAAGTTAGCATAGTTTGGCACAACATGATACAGTCTGTCACAAAATGGCACAATTTAAAACAATGTGGCGTAACATGACACAATGTGGCATAACATGAAACAATGTGGCGTAACATGACACAATGTGGCATAACATGACACAATGTGGCATAAAGGCTTTTAATTATTTTTATAATTTTTAATAATCCTATCTCAACTTTTAACTGTTTAATTATTCCTAAAAATGATCAATTTTATTATTATAAATGAGTTGTGCTATAATGTGCCACTCTATGTTAAACTATACCGTCTTGTGCTAAAATGTGCAAAGCTATGCCATCCGAAGAAAACGTACAGACAAACTATTTTTTCTCCACAATGTGCCACACTATGCCAAAGTGTGCCGAACTATGCCAAACTGTGCCAAACCGTGCGAAACGTCCGAAATGGCATAGGTTTAGCATTAGCTGGCATACTTTGGCACAGTTTGACACAATTTGACACAGTTTGGCACAATTTGGCACAATTTTCATTTCCACTAGGGCGGTTCAGTATACTGCGTTGCTGCGAAAGACCCGTAGATAGAAGCAGCGTAAGCTGCCCTCACTATACGTTGCTCAGTCAGATTCCTCGCAATACTCGATTATGTCCGCAACTCTGTCTCGTTCAGAAAAAAATGGCCCATCATGCTCGCCGTCCCAGAAGTGTCACTCTGCTTTCTATAAAATATCCATAAGATAAATGAAGGTAAACAATATCGCGGAGCCCAGAGAGCAAGCGCGTGGAACACACGAGCCGGAGCAAAACGCGTCGCAACAGCAATGAATTGTAAACGAGACTTTGCGAGGCTGATTGCGTTTGAGCTGATTGCGAATAGAGTATAGCAAAAGTTATATTATGAACAGTTCTACAATTGTCTTTGAAATCGGAAGAACGTCGTCAAATCAACAAGAATTATATCGTTATTACGCTGTTCTGAATATATACATTCACACGTATGTACATACAAGCCATATATTTACTTATATATGTAATATGTACTGTGAATAGCTATACATATATAGTCTCGATTTATAACCGTTACAATGGTCCCTCGGTACGATCAGAGGGTATGTATGTACGTATATAGACGTATGCTCCGTAGATATAGACGAAGAGAAAGAGGTGTAAACAATAACAAACGAAATAACCTCTGGCCTTCCTTCTCTGCTCTATGCTAAGATGTGACTTTAATGTCCCTGACGTTGCGACTATCCAACTATACATCATCCATAAGAGCATCTTTTCCTCTTCCACGAACACGCGATCGTCACCATTTCACACGTGCATCATCCGAGTTCGAGTAAATAATTTTGTGCTCTTCCAGAGTAATATAAAAATTACTTACCTTGCTTTCTGTGGATGAGGGTAAAAGCTTAAAAGGACGAAAATTGAAGATTGTTCGGTACTGCCTATACTGTGATGCTGTAGAAAACAGGTACAAAATAAAAAAATTGTCCTCACTGGCTCAGTATAGACTTCAGTATATATATGATTATGACTTATGATCGCGAGTGGTGGCGCCGGCTTAATCGGCAAACGGCAACACAGCCTCTGACCGAAGGGCGAAGCGCCGTGCCGTGCGCCGGTTTCAAGTGTGAGAAGTAAACACGCATGCGCCACTTTCGTCGTTGTGTCGAGTAAGACCCCCATCTTACTCCATGGTCCCGTCGAGCGTCGTGAAAGCTGTGCAGGCTTATACGTGAATTCTCCCGTGGAAGCTTTCGATTGCGCGCGAGCCGGATTTCTGGGTTTTCGTTCATCAGCAGAGAAGATGATGGGTACATGGCACATCGTGGAGTTATAATTCACAAATCGTGGTTAGTGAAAAATGGCACTAGATGCTTCTGGCCACCATACAGATCTGAAACGAAGGTACAAAAAGCCTGTCAAAAAGGCGAACTTCCAGAAGGAAACTGGGACGTATACGAGTTGAATCGAACATTGGCGGTGGCAGGTACGTAATATTGTCAAATTTCATCGTATCGTGTATTCCTATGGTACTAGTAAAAATAAAAACACGCATGCATAAAAGTAAAAACATGCACGAGCTATATGAAGCCGTGAGCGGTCTTAAGGCGAAGAAAACAATAAGCACCGTCCTCGGCGCCGTTGATGTCATGATATCACTGCTTTACCGGCCTTAATATATACAATATGCTACGATGTTACATTACTTTCTAATTAATTTTCGATTTCTGTATATCTTTCAGGAACTTATGATGATGCTATGGCAAAGTGTAAAATAGCTGAGGATTCATCAGGTGTAGAGGAAAAATTTGATAATTTAAGACATAAAAAAAATGTAGCTCTCCGTTCACTGACAGCTCTCCTTCCAGTAAGGAACAGGATTTAAAAAGCAAAACTGGACTGTCCAACATAACTCAATTTCCAAAGCCACGAGCGTCACTTACAGGTCCTACTAGTAAAGGTATGAATATACGTATTTTATTGTTTATTCAACAATGCTTCTAGACTGCGAAAACATCCTGATAAAGACATTACAGTTATCAATATATCATGTACGGTCATTGGAATGAAATCAATTATGTGTTAAATTCCATATTTGCTAAAACAGAAATGAAAAATATCACTGTATTTGGTGTTTCTGCAATAATTTTAATTAATTTTATTTTCTTGTTTAAAGGTTCAAGTGCTCTTGAGAATATGGCCAACTGGTACATTGTAAAAATAGTGGATCATGATAGAATGCACATCATTCCAGACTTTTGGCTACAAAACGACAAAACAATCACTACATGGCCTTGCCGCGGTTCATTTCAAGATATGCAAAAATCCACTGAAGATAGAGAAATGTCAGAGAGTGATTGGTCCAAGCGTGATATAGCAAAAATATTGCACTCAACAGGTAAAAATAACAGTACTTACTTTTTAATTATAACATTATCTTGAAAAGTATAGTATTTTCTATAATTTTGATAGTAGCATTTTACGCATGTGCCTCAAACTGGATTCAAATGCAGAAAGGCCACAAACAGATTGAATAGTATAGTTGTCCATGATTCTACATTTGGTAAGTTGCAAATTTTTAATGTAAGTGCAGATCTGGTATTTTAGATTATGCGTCAGACCCTTAGCTTGATATGAATAAAAGTTATATAAGAATATGTTATCTGTAACAATATTTTCAGAAGACATTTTTTCTCGGAAGAAGACTTCCGAGGCAAAAATTGCCTTTTATATTATGCATTTGTTTCATACAAATCTGTGCTCACCCTACAATTACACTTATGAACAGTAATATAAAATTTTAAGTTATTGTATGTCATTTTCACTTATAAAAAATATTCACATAACTGATTGGAGAACTGCGACGGTTTAGTAAATCATTTTACAAAATTAATCAATGGCTTTTTTATCATTATTTTGTCAAGTAGAAGATTTGGCATATATGCCTCTATAAGTACTGGTCAATGTAGATTTTAATATAGAGATAAGCCTAGCTCGAGACATGAACTTTTGTATTTTAAAAAATTGCTTGATATTATAGAATGATATTTACAATCAATATGGTGACTAGAAATAACTATATACATTTTTTCACTATGTAATTAACCGTATAAGTAATATTTTCCAACTCAGCTAAGAATTGAGTCATCGCATAGCATTGAATTTATGTAAATTAAATGCTCTGCACCGGACCTTAAAAGAGCCGTGACCGTTTCATTGGCGATCCTGCCAGGATACCAGGTGTATAAACACACACACATTGCAATTTACGCAATAAACCAAAAACAACATCAGACGTGCAATTATTGTATGCATAGTCACTGAACTAAAATTTAAGCCTATTTGAAAACATTCTTAGGACTAATGCCACATATTCCTATCGATAAATGGATTATAAAATCCATCAAGGAAAGCCGGGAGAATGAAATAAATCGGAAAGTACAATTAATAAAAATCTCTCGCGCTGTAGATATTCTCTTTTTTCGTTCACGATCTCAAGATCAACGAATAAGAGACCTAGAATTCCAAATTGCAACTTTGAATAACAAATTAAATGATTTAACCAATGAGAATATTGAACTCAAAAGAAGGCATAATAAAATTTTTAATAAATTAACATACGAAGGAGATATTATAGCACAATTTTTGTGTATAATTGTCGATGATTTAGAAACCGTAAAAAAGGTTAACAAAAACGTAAATACTCATCACGAAATTATATCAAATCTTACTCAAGATTTCCTTTGTATCCAAGAAAAACTATGATCATCTAAATTCTATATAACAACCGAAGCAAACTATAGACTTACAGACATAGACGAACACAAAATGGCGGACGCGAGCAAAAATATATTCTCAAGCACGCTTAGAAAGAGCGGAGTAGTCACTCGAAGCGCTGCCGCAGAATTATTAAAAGCACAATTAAATGATACGCTCAACGCAGTTCTTACTACGGATGATGCAAATCAATCTATAATTGACGATCCCTCATCAAACGCCAACTGGGCACGAAAAATACACGAAGTTCTAAACTATCTTTTAGAAAAAGATAGCTAACCCACGAAGATCCTGTTTTTATTCTCTCTCACATGTTGATATAGTTAAGCAGGGATTTCTAATATGACTGACTGTAGATGAGTTTTGGAGTTATCATATGAGTGCAATACTGTACACTTCTTGTTGAATTTACTAAAATTTCTTTCATTTATGTCATCTTCAATTTTTTTATTGTCTAAAGTTTCAAAATTATCTATTCCAACTACTTTAACCTTTGGATTCTCTATTGTTTCTTTTGTAACATCACAACTTTCATCAAGCTTTTTCTTCAAAACATTATATGCTTTGCTTGCACTTTCTTCTGTTAAATAATCTACTATTATTTCACTCTTTTTCTTAATTAGTTTTTCTGCTTGTATGCTCTTATCTTTAATGAGATAGTGTGCAACAGCATCATTTATTTTGCCAATAGGATATTCTTTATTATCTTTGTTTTTAACTATAATTTTTGGGATTCGTTTTGGCTTGTTTAACTGTAGGATGGAGACATCGAATAAATTACGAAGGGAAATTTGAAAGTATGGGACTGATTGGAAAAACTAAAAAAATAGCATTAAACTACATAAAAAAATATAGTTACGAAGAGGTCAAGTCGGAATTATTGAAACAATATATCTATGGTGATAATAAATACCATTTCAGATGCTCGGTTAGTTGCTTAGGCAAATCTGATGGAACATGTTTTCTCAATTTTGAGGATTCGACAGGCAAAGCCTGTGATTTTTGAGCTTTTTGCCATGAGAAAATTCGCAATAAAAGTCATTGTACAACTATATTTTTAATAACAACTAAAGTAAAAGGATTGGGTGCTGAACATAGCAATCAATCGGTAGAAAAAAGTTTTGAACTCCGTTCTCATGAACATTCAACAGATCAATCTAATGTCAACAATTCATCGCTCACTGATGATTTGAATAATAAAAAAAAATATATATTAGACGATAATAGAAGTACTTACGATAAAGATGATCCTGCAGTTTTGAAAAGTATCAGTAATATTGATAACGTGACTTACGATAACAGAGCAATGCCCAACAACAGCAACACCCAAAACTCAGTTCTTAGCTCTATTGCATCACCATCTTTTTCAAAAATCACAAAATTTCCCAGCAGTCTGCTATTAGGAAAGAGAAAATCATCTGCACTTAGCCTAAAAGATGAAGAGAAAGTAACAATTGCAAAAAGACATGATGATCAAATTCATGAAAAAGATGCTTTTAACTTCAAGAAGCCAGCTGCTTTATTACCATCTACAAACAGTCAAGAGACTTCATTAAAAACATCGATTCAAAAAGTTGGGGAGCATCAAATAGAGTTTTGGAGTAAGGTATTAGGTGAAGGAGCTCAAGGAATAGTGCGAATAGGTAAATTTTGCAATGGGATTGTAGCAATAAAATCAATACAAAAAGGGAGGAATCAAAAGTTAATATTCAGAGAGATTCAGCTATTAGATCTAATTAGACACGTGAATTTAATATCGGTTTCAGCATATTGCTCAGCTGCTACTCAAATACACATTGTTATGGAATACTTTGAATCAAGAAACTTATGGGAAATAATCTTTAAAAAAGATGTTGGAACAAAATATACTTTGACTATGATTAGAAGACATGAAATTTGTTATCAAATAGCAACCTATTTGCACATGCAGCTAACACCTATTGTTCATCGTGACATCAAGCCTGGAAATATCCTTGTCAGTGAGGATTTCAGAGTCAAAATTTGTGACTTAGGTTTGGCAAAGGGTGGTATAACAGAATCTAATTTGAATACAATCTGCATACGAAACATTAGAGGGACATATGTTTTTATGTCTCCAGAATTAATTTTAAAACGAGAGGAAGCAACAATTTATTCTGATGTGTGGGCCTTTGCAGTCACACTGATTGAACTATACAGTGGAGCTGATGCTTGGAAACTTTAAACTTCCTGTGACGTATTAAGTGCACTTATTGAAATTTTCAAAAAGAAACAAATCCCAGATTTGAATTGCATTCCCTTGTTTCTACGAAAGACAGTATTACAGTGTTTTAATTATAATTCGTCATTTAGACCACAAGTGAAAGACTTATTAATACTACTTGGTTATTCAAAGCCAAATACAGAATCAACAATTTGTTGATTGAAACGACAAAGTATTTTTAGATATTAGATAAAGTTATTTATGTTTGTTTAACTCTAGTCGAGTAAAATACTTGCTAAGTACCAAAATCATATAACTTAAAGTTTATGATGTGACGTTGAAGTTTATATTACAAGATAATAATAAGACAAATAAGATTCATGTGATATTATAGAACTTTACCTTAAGTTTCGACTGTGATGTTCACTTAAGAGTTTGTAATGTTAATTACTTAAAAGGACAATAAATATGAAATTATTGTTTAATATGTTTTTATTAATGATATTTTTACATTAGAGCTTTACAAATATGTACAAATATATATAAATGATATATATATATATATATATATATATCATTTATTATAAATACATTCACTACCTAATATGTATAATTTATAATTATAATAATTATAAGAAAAAATAGTCATCTAAAATTAGGAATGGCACTTTTGTAAATGAGACTCATTCTCGATGAATTGAAGATGTCCAGCTTTTGAGTTCCATCTACATAATGAACAAATATATATGTATATGAATGCTGATTTTCTAATAGTCAATGTTTATAATTTACTGATAATTTATAATATGAAATTATATTACCATCAGATGATGTAGTTTTCAACAATATTCTTGATTTTAATGTAAAGGTGATAAGCATCTTAAACTGTACATGGATTGGATACTGGATTTGGAAGAATCAAATTCACTATTTCTTCTATAATCTTACTATAACTAATTGGAAACTTTGTGTAATCATTCAAAAGTGATTGAAGGCATTCTTCTTTTACAGGTCGTTTGTAGTCATGAGTACCATATTTCTCTGGCCAATGATATATTTGGTATTCCTCCAAGAATATCCCTTGAATTTTGCTTCCTGATCTTATGTTCGTTCCATTCTTTTATCACAAATGAGATTTCACCTTGAATCAGCGGACCAAAGCAATACCTCAAGCACTCAATATCAAATTTATTTGACACGTTCAGCAAGTTTTCAGTTTCCATTACTTTAAAAAAATTAATGTAAACATCACAAAGTCTTTGGCGAAACTGTCTCCAAAAACTTTCTATGCGTTGGTTGTGAGTGCTTTTACTCCTTAAAAAGCTTATGGCCTGCCTTACCCTTATGGCCTGCATTCTCATCCGTGTCCTTCCAACGCAGAACTTTGTGAAGATCTTCCATTAGTGTAGCTTCTGTGCCATTATCTGTCCGTATAATAGCTGGTAAGAAACCACACTTTTTGATGGTTTGCAAATAATAATGAGCGATGATTCCTGGATCATTATTAGTTGTTGCCACTTGAAACCAAATAATTTTTTTTGAAAAACCATCAATGCATCCATATATTGCAAAGCCAAATCTCTTTAACTTGTCGTGGTTATCAGCATGCCATAGATAATTTGGCCCAGGAACTTCGTACACCCTTCTTTTTAACTTGTACCGACTGCGTGCTTCAACACCTTCAGGATCAAGTTCTTTCAAAAGTCTCATTACAACTTTTTGTCTCACATTGAGCTTGTATACATTCCTAAGGCGTTTCCACATAGCACGATATCCAAAATTATAGGCACTATACCTTGCAACTCCATTAAAATAGCGTTATCTATTTCTTGTAACGAAGTTTCTTCAATATTTTTCCTCTTCCATTGATGACGTTGCATAATTCTTGACAGTAAACGAAGAGAAATTGAAAAATTATAATTTTTTTTAAAAATACCGATGATTGCCTGATGACTATAGGCTTAGTGAAAATACTCTTCAATTTTTTTTAAATAAAATTCATCAACTTTTGCCATATTCTAATGTTTTCTTACTTATTTATCTGTAATAAAAATGAATAATATTGATGTTAAAATCATTATCAAAACTATGAATTATGAATTTGTATTTTTCTAAACAATCATACATTATACAAACAATTAAACATTTATTTTGATAATTTTTTTGAAAACAGTTAAAATTTGGAGAAAAAAATTTTTTTTTTCACCTGCTTTATATTCTAACACTCCATCATTCTTAAAATTATCTTTTAAGACGCTCTTTTTTAGAGTTAACGTACTGATCCGTAGGTATTTTTCTTGTTTGGTTGATGTATTAAAAATAACGATTTCTTTTTTCCCAGAATCCATCTGAATAGATTCAAAAATGATTAGTCATCAACCTAACCACAAATTGCAATACTATATTTTGATGTAAAATTTTTACTTACGTTATGTTATAATTCATTACAAATCGAAGCCAAATTGTTAAAGAGATTGTTAATGAAAACTTCAACTGCAACTTGACGTGTATGTATATGTACCTATTTGAGATTTCAATAATTCGATTTCCTGGAAAACCGACTCACCGAACAAGCCCAAGCCCTTGCTATTGCCGCAAGAGCAAGGCCTTGCCCCTTCCTAACTCGCTTTAGCTTATTTCGTATAGGTGGCGTATAGGCGCTTCCGTATTACAGAGCCAAATCAGATTGTTATGAAAAATTTCATTGGTGGTTACAGTGGAAATAGGGAGCAACTTCAGAGATTTTAACAATAACAAAATCAAAGCGCGCTAAGCCAATTTCTAGTTTCTAGTAATTTTCAATCGGAGAGTACTTAGCTAGCAGACGAAAAATCTTATCCCGTTTCCTCGCTGTTTTCTAACCTCCACTATTTATACCCACAAGAAATAACAAAGAGAAAAAACTATATAATTCAAAATTCTTTCATCGTGAATTTTTGAGTCTCTATAATAAATATAATACATACAACAATAATTAAAATTATCTACTTCATTTGAGGCATACTGATATGTAAGTAAATTACTCACACACACGCGCGCGCGCACACATGCATATATCTGCTGTTTAAACTTAAGACTAAATTATTTTGCAGTTAATAAAAAGCATGTTTCAAAACTAATTTATAATTGATAATGAATGAGTATTTTTACGCACGATTCTTTCGAAAAATATGACTTAAGATTAAATTATTTTGCAGTTAATAAAAAAACATGTTTCAAAACTAATTTATAATTGATAATGAATGAATATTTTTACACACGATTCTTTCGAAAAATATGGTAAGAAAATCAATAATATTTATCAAATAGATAAAATAGATATTATGTGTGTGTAGATATATACACTCATATTCATATGTATATTTGTTGTGATTATTGATGGAACCCTAATGGAAATTTTAAAATGTAAAAAATTAAAAGTCATGTATCAAAATGTGAGGAGATTATTAATGAGATGTGGGAAAAAAAGGAAATGTGCTGAAGCTCCCCAAATTCGCATCCCCTTAAGCTTAAGGAATCCAATATTGGAACATGTAGGGGAGAGGGGGGCGAACTTAAACACTTTTTTTGTCACTTTATATTTTAAAACCATCTAAAGAAAATAAAAAATCAATCAATTAGGTTTCAAGTACTTGGATTAAAGTTGTTATACAAAAATTTTCAGCTCCCTAAAAGGCCACTGTAAAAATCCGTCTACAACTTTAACGAAGCATCACTTTTTTTAAATTGCCCCAGGGGTGGGGCAATCCTATAACGGTCTCGGGGCAATATTATACAGATTTAATTTAAATATAGAATGGGGTGAAAAAATTAATCAGAAAATTTACTTAATTTTTTTATTTGTGTAAGTGATGTGACGGAGATGAAACTTTTATATCATATTGGCTACCCATGTTGCTACTATAGGTCTGTCATCCCTTGCCACAGCTTATGCGGCATTTGACAGCTTTTTTGAGCATACCGCATTTTTACTGATTTTTTTTAGTATCTACGAACCATTTTAAGCTATAATTAAAGTACTAAAGGCATGTTTATAAAAAATGGATTTCAAGTCCATATTGCTCTATGTTTATCTTATGAACAGTATTGCCCTGTACCTGATGTACAAACTAGCCCCAAGGGTTTTGAAAAATTCAATTGTCAATATCTAGCCTCAAAACTTACGTACAGCAGGTGACCCGGCGTCAAAATCACCCTTTTAACATGTAATTTTTATCTCACAGGCCTGCAATATTAATTTTCAGACACACTGGTGTGGTCACACTTTTCCTAACTTTTAAAAGTTACAGAAAGTATTCGAGAAGTTTTTATTCACTAGCCCTGAACTCATAACCGCCACTTACAGAAAAGTCCGACAGTCCAAATGTTGGTTTTGGCGAGACATGACATATATGTTACAGAGCATAGGTGCGCTTTACACAAAAGTTATAGAAGAGTTATAGTATTGCCCCTCGTTTAAGTTCGCCCCCCTCACCCCTATTCATGCCACGTGCACAAAAAATTATAAAACTTTACGCAAAATTTTACATACAGATCTTTACATAATATTATATGTGAAATGTTATGTAATGTTTTACAATTTATTTCATGTAAAATTTTAGATGCGAAAATGTAATATTATTACATAAAATTTGATATAAAATTTGATATAAATATTTGCAACAGGAATGTTTAAAAATGAAAAGATAATCATTAAAAACCAGTGTTTTTACCTCCAATTTGCCCTTGATTGTGATAACATTTTTCAGTGTACCATATATGTGCAAGTGTATGTTGGTCATGGTTGATGTCTAGAAGTTTGGGTCAACAATTATAACTTTATGTGAATGTGTTTGTGTTAAGATAAAAAATGGGAGTTATAAAAAGTGAAGCTGACGAAAAAATGATACTAGCCCTACTGAAAAAAAGCAGATGACAATCAGCTGATTATTAGTTGATAATCTGAATATTTTTATTTAAGCTGATAGTTACAATTGCGTTCATATGAGATAAAATGCTTATGATAATCAGCAGATTATCAGCTGATTATCAGCTAATAATCAGTTGATTGTCATCTGCTTTTTTTCTTTTTTTCATTGGCCACCTTATACATCTAGTCACCACCCTCGAATATTATTTACACTGAGACACTAAAATCTACAAAGCGCACAACCTGAATCTCGTCATCGATTACCCTATGTGTTATGGGAGATTTTGGCTAATTCTCCCTCAAAAATATATTATTTGTTTTTTTATGAGTCTGATGTACACGAACAGCTATACAGTTGTTAAGCAAATGCGTAAGGAATGAATGATTCGCACAACTTGCTTCCACGATCAACACTCTTACTCTCTCCTTTCTATCTCATTAATTATGTGATCCCAATTAAAATTTATCTCAATTTCTTACCTTGATCTTTTGATATGTGAGAGACACAAATGGTCCGATCTTTTCCAAATAATGTTTAGTGACTTTGAAGGGTGGATTGAACAAAATACTCCAGTTTATTGAAACCAAGATTTCGTTGTTTTTATTCGTTCTTTATTTTTTTTTCTTTTTACCAATAACAATTCTATATTCACTAAATTGAACCAATGAAATCCTCACTAAACCGAAAATAAATGACTTTTCTTTTAATTGATTCCAAAAGATGAATTTCTTTCTTTGTCTAATTGAGTCTACAAAAATCTAAAACTCTTGGATGAATTCTTAATGGTCCGCCGGCTTCGTCGCCCGATCACGGAGTGAGAGAGCAGCGTGGTTCGAAAGCGCTCAGAAGAGGTTCCGGACCTCTCACGCTGTCGCCAGCTTACTTCCCCTCAGCCGCGTTACAATGTCGACGCTTGTTACACTCATTAGGCCTTACGGGGCCTGGCAACTAGTTGCGCGCCGAAACTGCAACGTAGCTCCGCACGTGCGCTTCTAGCCGTTGGCGGGGAAGTTGTTTAGGTCAGCGAGATTCTTAGCCACTTGATATTTTTGTGGCCTTGAGTCTCGCTGTACCTTTTTACGTGTGGAACTTTCTCGATCTTACTTTTGAAATTATTATTTCAAATGCGAGATCGGGAAAGTTGTCACGTAACACTATGCACCTAGACGCCGTCCTCTAATAGTATTTGCCCATCAACAATTTGGTTTTGTTATATATTGTAAGTGTAGCATTGATAACAGAAGTATAGAAGATTGATCACGAAAAATTAGCAACGTTAGCCAGGGTTAGTAAGTAGATGAGTGAACATGTAAAATAAGAAAGAAAAAAAATAAGTACTGTTTTTTCTTTATTTTATTATTTACAGACAATATGTGCGTATAAAAATCAGATTACAATTAATAACATTAGTATAGTTTTTAATATTTTTTAAATTTATAAATAAAATTCTATATATTTGAAATCGAAGTACGCAACAATTTATTTATTCATTAAGATTTGATTATTAATAATTAGGAGGGTGATGAAGCGATTCTCGTACTAGATTCGTATTTAGCGAGCCAAAATACATAGGTATAGATGTGTCATGTGCTGGGGTCAGATATTTTTGTTTTTTAGTGCCGGTGTAACGTAAATTAGTGGACTTAGTACACATCCTTGGGGAATATCTATATGTTTTTTGTTCTAGACCGTGAAGTTCGTGATAAATTTTATCATCTGGATGATAACACCGTATTAGGCCCTCATTACATTATATGAATTTTATAAATTTTATTAATTTTAAACTACTTTGAAAAAATATACTAAAGGTTAACAAATTTTTGATGATTATCACCTGATTATCCCTGGTAGCAGCGTTCCCGAGAAAGTACCTGGAAACTACCGAGATTTTTCAAATCTAGCTGGTTTCCAGAGTAGAATCTAGATGAAAACCCCGATAAATCAGACGTGATTTCTGGAAGAAATCTCGGTAGCATTTTTTCTCCACTATGATTGGTTCATATAACCTTACTTTTCACATCAATGATCCTGCTCTTCATTGACATTGTTTGAAAATATTCATAAATTGATGAATATATATACCCTATAAATTCATCTACAATGTCTTTTAAAGAGGAAACATGCATTTTTAAGGTGCACATTAATAGTGAAAACCTAACCCTACACCTTCATACTGTCACATATGACAGTATGTACAAGCATGCTGTACTGACTGACTTTGTATTGTTCAAGTGCAATTACTTTGTGAAAAGTATCATCGATGCTCAAAGTCACCAATGATGAGGTTTGCACAGGTAATTCAAATCTCATCAGTATGCAAGCGCAGTCACTGTCAACCACCAAATCTCTCATAAATCCATGATATTGAAGTTTGATGTTTGTTCTTTTGCATTAAGACTTGTTAAATTATTTAGAAACAGCCTGCTATCTCAGTTTTCACTTAACAGTCTTGGTTCGGCTTTGCACCCTGAACCTTATGGCTTTGGCGGCAAAAATACAGGTGGGTCTATACATGAAAGTTGAATTCATATCAGCTAGAATATATTCAACATTAATATACTGTTTCAACATGCCAATACAAATTAAGTTGCTAAATTTCAGCTCTCTAAGTATGATAGTTTTCAAATGAGAGCCAAAATCAAATTTTTATTGATTTTGATTACTTTTTTCACAGTTTGATTTTGACCTGCTAGATTTGAAAAATCTCGGTAGTTTCCAAGTACTTTCTCGAGAACGCTGCTACCAGGGACAATCAGGTGATAATCATCAAAAATTTTTTAACCTTTAGTATATTTTTTCAAAGTAGTTTAAAATTAATAAAATTTATAAAATTTATATATTGAGGGCCTAATACGGTGTTATCATCCAGATGAATTTGGTCTAGACCAGGACTTAGGCCTGGGTTGGAGAAGTTTATTGCATTATTTAATTCATGAAAAGAGAGTGGGGAATCCTAGTAGAAAAGAAAAATGAGGTGGAAATGGTAAAAAGGATAAAAGAAGCGGGAGAAGACACAACCGGGAGAAAATTCTGGAAGTGGTAAAATGCAGGAGAAGAAAAAGGAGAATAAGATGCAGCAGTAGGATAAAGAAAGAGGAATGGTTAACTGACTTGAAAAAGCAACTGGGAGAAGAGGCAGAGAACGAGGCGGGAGCAAGTATCCGAGGGGAGGATGAGGAGGGAGTAAGAGAGAAGAAAAAGAAAATATAACCGAATACGAGGTGAGGAAGGCAATTAGTAAAATGAAGAAAGGAAAAGCGTCAGGAGCAGACGGTCTACAAAATGAGGTATGGATACACGGGGTAGAACAGGTAATAGGGGAAATAACTAAAATATTGAATAACATATGGACAGGGGGAAAAGTACCAGAAGAATGGAAAACGGGAGTGATAACCCCGCTTTTCAAGAAAGAGAAGAAGGAGGAAGCAAAGAATTACAGAGGGATAACTCTCATGGATACGGGATATAAATTATATGCAAAAATAATAAGGGAAAATATGGAAAGGGAATTAGAGGGAAGAGAGTTACTGGACGACACACAAATGGGTTTCAGAAAAGGGAGAGGTACGGCAGACACTATTTTTATTTTGAGCAAAGCAATAGAAAGCGAATTAGATAAGAAAGGAGGTAAAGTATACGCGTTTTTTGCAGACATGAGCACCGTTATTGACGTTATTGTTTAAGGTAAACAGAAGAGAGGTGTAGGAAATGATGGATAAACTAGGGCTAGGAGTCAGAATAAGGAATAGAGTAAAAGAATTGTACAGAGGGATAAGGAGCGAAATAAGAATAGAAGAGGAAAAGATAGGAGGGTTTGAGCTACATAACGGGATTAGGCAAGGGTGCCCGCTAAGCCCAACACTCTTCAATGTAGCAATGGCAGACACAGAAAAAGAATTGAGTAAAGTACAAGAAGGAAGGATAGTTTTAGGAAAAAATAAATTCTGGTCAATTTTATACGCAAATGATGTAGTGATGGTAGCAAACACCGAAAAACACACGCCAGTATCGCTGACATACGCCGTCGCTTCACGCTGACATCGGCCATTTTCAGCCGCTCCAGCAACGCGCCAGCTCGCGCCGAAGCTACGGCATGTCGCGCGCGCCCCACTCTCGCGCCTCTTCGCGTCTCGCACGGCACACCGAGCAGCCGCACGCCTCGCTCGCAGCGGCAGACACCGCGCAGACCAGCACATCGCTGGGCCTATTACGCTGACGACGACGCCGACGCCGGATCCTGCAGATATTGCAAGCAGTCGATCGCCGTCGTCCAGCACGCTCATCACCGACCGGTTTCGCTGCATCCAGCAAGCCATCTCTGCCAGCAGCGGAGCTTCCTCTTGACGACGACGCAGCATAGTTGATCGTCGACCTGGGGGCAGCAGTCCACCACGCAGCGTCACCTTCAACCGCATCCTCGGTACCGACGTCCTGGCACATCCGGTACCCGAGGATGTTCAGCGAAGGACGCCTTTCAACGCCGACAACCCAGGGCTCCGGGTCGTCGGCATCAGCATCACCAACATCATCAAGGCCATCCCTGAGGGTGACCTTCTCACTCCTCAGGCCTTTACGCCAACGACACCTGGACGCTGCGCATCAACCTCCGGACGAGGACACTGCAGCCCAGGCGGACATCTTTTTTTTTTTTTATTTTTCGCCCAGCATCACCGGCTATAGGCTTCTGCGGACACGTTACCACCCTCATGATCGCAGTGACGGTCCCCTCCTACCACCACATGCGGCCCGATGCTCCGCCTAGCGAAGCACCACGACGTGGCGAGCGCGAGGGGAGGTTGGAAGTTTAGTCACTTTCGTGAATCAGTCACGGCCCGGCTGCCGGTGCGAACAGACCTAGTCATCTTGTACATAGTTAAATATAATCTAGTCACAATCAACACTCAGTATTATCTTTATTCCTTGTACCTTGTCTGTTCGTCCTTGCCTACCTTATCTCCTATACACACATACACAAACTAGTAGTAACAATTTATGCTCACTAGTAAATACTCTTAGTATTGCAATTTAGGCGTAGAATACACATTTGCGATATTTATAAAAGTTAATATACTTATAAAATATATTTGTAGCATTGTCAGCGCTTCAGCTTAAATCTCTAATGCATGTTCAGCGTAGAGTGTAAATATGATTAGATATAACAATGTATGTATATCCATTTAAAAAACTTATAAAATCTATAATAATTATTATATTTTCAAAACACATCGTAAACTTGACAAAACTGTAAATAACGTATATCAATAAGAATAATTGCAGATTTAAGCATTATTCTTTTGTTAATTAATTTTTATAATAGACATATTATTTCTATGCAAAACAAAAGTTTATGATTAATGAAATATCACTCCACTACCTGGTATCCCGGACCTGACCTATACTAAAATCATTAATTACATTTTTTCTTTCTTTCTTTTTTTTTTGACCTGTCGTCAGAATTACGTCACAGGGCAGTAAATGCTCACAGCTTTTCAATAATAATATAAATCAAATAATTGCATATTAAATGGGTAATAAAACTGGGCAGAACCACGCCGGATCATGTACTACACCCAGAGACAAAGAGACACAAGCTCGAAACAAGGACGAGGAAAGAGCAATAAAATATGAGAACACTAGAAAAAGAAGAGAAAAAAGAGAGGGGAAGAGGAAAGAGGCGCGGTTCTAGAGAAGTGGAGCTAAACAAAAGAGGCTGGGCACTTTCAGAATACCACAGAAGACTGAGAGCAGGGGAGCAGGTATGGTCGGAGCTAAAAAGAATAGAGGACATACAATGGAAAAGTGAAATGAGAGAGTCTAGACAGGCGAGAGACGTAAAAGAACTTATAAGACCACAGGGCAAGACACCAGAATATCTGAAGAGAAAAGGAAACACAGGGAAAAAAGGCTGGCTATGACGGCAAGATTCAGAATGGGCAACGAAGCAAGAGGCTACAAATACTGGTTGAAGGAAGAAGAAAGAATATGCAGGTTATATAGAGAATAGGAAGAGACTTTCGATCATGTATTTACGAGATGCAACAAAACAGGTAGCAGAGAGAGCAACTGGAACGGGGAAGAACCTGGCGAAGCTATACAGAGTAAGATGGGTAAGAAAGTAAAAGGAGAAGGAAGGAGAACGTTAAAAGAAAATCCTGGGCGAATAGAGAAAAGAGCAAACAAATGAGCGTAAAGATCAATCAAGAGGAAATTAGAGCAATAGAGAAGAAGAGAAAAAACCAGACAAGGAAAGATAGAAAGAATCCAGACGAAGGAACGAGTAGAGCGCAGGACATTTAGAGAGCAGGGGAGACGAGTGGAATAGCGGACGAAACAAAAGTCACTAGATATGGACAAGAAAACGATATAGGCGGAAAGAGGAACGTGGACAGGGAAAAGGTAAACGGAAGATGAAAAACATGCAGAAGGAGATGGATGAAGTGAGAGAAGAGTTCGCAGGTAAAAAGAATAGAGTGGAGTCGATAAAGAAAAGGCAAGAGATAAGAAGAGAGAGAAGAGTTTTAGAAAGAGAAGAAGAAAGAGTACTGAGAGAGAAAATGCTGATGCGGCTATATACAGGAAAGGGGTCAACAGGTGCAAGGTGCGGGAGAGAGGCCTGATTGTGCATTTGAACAATCGGACACAGGAGGATTCGATAAGAGACTGGCTTGAGGATATCATGGAGGGAGTGGAATGGGGGATGGAAGATACAAGGACGGAGGACACGAAAAAGGTAATTTTTAAGAGAAGGGAAGGTATGGAGATGATATGGGAGAAGAGGTCGGAAATAAGAGAAGGAGGCAAGATCAGACTGGAGCAGTGGCTATCTTTCGACGAACGACGGGCCAAGACACTCATAATGAGGGAGAAAAGAAGGAGAGAAGAAGACGAGATTGAGGAGGGCGAGGTTTCACAGAAAAAGGAATGGGTGGCCGAAATTAAAGGCGAATTATATAAATAGTACGAGAAGAAGGAAAGAATCGTAAAGAAAGGAAAAGGGATAGAACGGGGAGACGAGGGCAGATATAAGAAATTGAGGTCGGTCTAGATGTAGTCTAGGTGTATAGGGCACTGATGGCGGGATCCAGGTTGTGCGCTAGATGGTTTTTTGATAGCTACAACTACTTTTGACACTTACACATTCAAAGCTACGTAGCGCATTGGTGACTATACACACCTAGGCACTATCCATGGTCGATATTCACATCCACTTACGAAAAACTACATAGCAGAGTCACCTATAGACCTCATCATCGCCGTTTCTGCAAGTTGCTGCAAGTTTCTGCACTTAGACACTATCAATAGCCGTAGTACGCACATCTGAGTATCAAAAATAACATATCCCACTACCTAGACCCCATCATCGTCGACCTCCGACACCTACACACTATCTAATTTTGATTCTTACGCACTGGTTAGATCACAGCTATGCATTGTAAAAGTGAAATATACGACTTAAATCAAAATTATTAAGAGAACGTAGCCTTAAAAGTATTGTTTGAAATCTTCCATATTCGTTGGGCAATAAATGCTAAAATCCGTGACGAAATGCGTCTTATTGGCAAATCGATTCTGAAATAAATGAGAAAGCTTTCTGAATTTCGCCAAGTAATGAAAAATATTGATCTGTTGTCAAATATGTGATACAGAACAAAGAATGATCACTTTTTTATAATAATAATAATAATAATAATAATAATAATAATATAAATCCACCCATTACTGAGTAAGTAGTAACCCTTTCAAGCTATTCAATTTAATAGATTATAAATAAAAAATTCTCGTTAGTTTGAATTGTATGATTATAATTGTTTGTTATTTTATATAATTAAAATATTGTTGGTAATTTATATAATTATATGTTTCAGGTATAGTGATAAGTGCAGCCAATGTTCTTATTCCAAAAAATTATTTTTTAAGAATGAAACACAAGAATGCAAAAACTGTTTTACTAAGAAAATATTATCAAAGTTTAAGTACAATTTAAGTAAAAACAAAATTTTGCATACCAATTCAAAAATTCTCGTAGTGCATTCTGATGAAGATAAATATCCAATGCTGCACTATTTAGTAAAAAAAAGTATTAAAAAATGTTCTATAGTCGATCTTCCAAAAAAAGTATATTTTCTCTACATTGATGGTAAATAAATATATTTTAATAATATTAACATGATTTTTTAAGCGAATACTTATTATTAATGCAGTAACGTTGGTTGCAGATAACGTGCATAAGAAGGACGCTGGTGTGAAAGAATTAAAAATCAGAGATAATTTATTAAGCGAAAAATCACAATTTCGGTTCGAATATTATAGAATACATCTTTCAGATTTTTTTAATGAAAAAAACATTCTCTTGTTACAAACTAACAACACAAAGATAGATATTACTTTAGAAAATAGTCAAATTTTAAACAATTTTTGGGAAAAAATGTGGGATAATACTGCAAAACAAGAATTATTATCTAGATTACGAAACAAATTGGTTATAAAAGTCGCTAAAAAATTAAATTGTAACATCGTATTAATAAATGATTTGGCAATAGATCTTTCCGCAAAAATCCTCAGTAATATGATACTAGGCAAAGGAATTGATATCCCTTATAAATATTTTTTAGAAAATAAGAAAGACTGTAAAATATCTTTCTATTATCCAATGCAAAGTTTTACACAAAGCGAGGTAAAGCTTTATTCATTATTTTTTAGTCATCAACATATGACTTATAATAGAATAATTACTACAGAGTTTAACAAACATTCTATACAAGAGATCACAAGTCAGTTCTTATTTACATTAAATAGGTATAACAATCTCTCAACACTGACAGTTTGTAATCTTGCACAAAAAATACATGCATATGATCTAGAAATTGCTTTTTCAAACAATTGTGCACTCTGCAATAAACCAGTGAAACTTACGAATACTTCTCAAAAAATATTATCTGATTTCATATTATGTTTTTCTAAATTTATATCTAAATATGAATTTACCTGCATACATTTTTTTTCAAGTCGAATTGGAGGCTTATCCAACAATTATTGCAGTAATACTTTTTCCGATTTCTTTTTTAACAACAATTACAAAAATGTAATAAATCTCAATAATAATCAAATCATAAAACTTTGTTATAGTTGTATCGTACTTTTATATTAATATATTAATGTAATTTTGTAATCTAGTAATTGGTTATTCCAAATATTTAACTATTTATTATATTATGTTTTGTAAAATGAAAACAAAATCTGCAGATGATTAAAGAGCTTTATATTGTGAATCAATTTTTTCTTTATCTTTTCTCACTCTAACAAACCATTAGACAAATGTCAGGGAAAGTCGAATTCTTTTCCAAAACACTTAAAATTTACCACATTAGGGATCGACTGCTTGAAGCGGCATTGTTCGTGAGTGAGCAAATGAAAATACTAAGAAACACCGCCAGGCAGCAAGCGCAACACGCAAGCAAAGGAGCATACTAAATAAGCGTACGTACGAGTTAAGGTGTCTTTTGCTCTCGCTCGATCTCGAGTCTGCATGTGTGGAAAAATGGGCGAATTCGCTATAGAATACGGGAGCTCGTTCGAAATTATAAAATCAATAGAAAAACGAAGAACTTCACGTTCCAAAGGAGACATGCATTAATTACGTAAGGCAATTTTGACGATTTTTCGACCCCCCTCCCACCTTGGTAGGATTTCGTGAGATTTGGCTCGACCTCCTCCCGCCTCCTAATCTCACGTGAGATTTTTTATAATATTCAATATAATAATATTAAAATAAAATTACAGTGAAAAAATCAAACAATAAAATACTTAAATAGGATGCAAACTACTTAAAAAAATATTTATTCCAATTCAGTCCACGGGGACTCATGTGTGGTCTCAAGAGTGACTACTAGAACCAACACGTTTATGCGATTTTTAGTAAAATCATCTGCTCCTCGACTTAGCTCTGATATAGTCACTCTAAACAATCGTCGCTTGCACACAGAATCTCAGTAGCTCGATGTGCGATGATTCGTGAGCGTCGTGCACTGTGAACCGCACTCCGGTGCTATGCAGCTCTTGTGATAGATGATAAGTGGATATCGCATGTACTGGAGTATCTCTTTTTTAAATTACCACGTACACTTGGGCAATAAAAATCATATGGCATGTGTGTGACAAACAATAGTTATTCTTATAGCTTTCAACATATCCTCATTTAAGACTCATCTCATAATTTTCTAACAACTCAATAAATGTTTCTTCGCAATAATTGTAACTATTATTTCAAAATATAGCAATATTCCACTATACACAAATTAATCATTTTGAACAATTCCACCGACGTCGTACTTGGACAATCTTTCTCTTTTGTATTGACTCCCACATTGTTTTCGACTTAAAATTATACTTTGTTTAAATTGTTTGATAAGTTGGATCGACGTGTAATCCTATATTTTGTTAAAATAATGATATTTAATTGCTTTCGTTTCTCCATAAATAAAGTAAAATGAAGGCTTCATGCCACAACCATTATATTATACAATAGGGTGACACATTATGCATCGTCATGGAATACGACGGATTTTTTTTAGAATTTTCAAATAGTTTTTTAGGGTGTCTCCAGGAGTTTTCGTTTTTAAATAGAAAATAACATAGAGCAAACAGCCAACTTCGGTATTTCTCAAATAAAACTAAACTCAAGTACATTTTTTAAAAAAATTTCTCATTAATCATGTAATACTGTTCATAACAATCGATTCGTGAAAGTTTGACTAAAATAAGTTAATAATTACGAAAAATAAGACGCCTTATTTTGGTCAAAAATGCTGATTTTCGGAAGCTGGTTGGGCCCTTTCCTTTGCTTCAAGGCACTTGTACATTTTACAGAGTGCTCCTCAATTCATGAAGAATCAATCCCAGATAAAATTTTGCAGAAAAAGAAATAACAGTGCGTAAAATTGAATGAAAGTTGCGGAGTTAGTTTCAAAATATAGGTGAAAGCTATACATCTTTTCGAGGGATAAACCGACATAATACTTTAACGACCCTTTCCCATATGGTGCAGAGAAACACGACACATGGTGTTTGTAGGCCCAACTCTGCCAATGCTTCTCTGTTTTGAATTAGTTTAAAATGTACACCTTTTCACCTTTAAACCTTGATATTTAAAAATTTTAGTTAAAAAAATCCCAATTTGTTTAACTTACAACAACCATTATAAATAATAAGCAAAAACTAAACGATTACTAAACAAAAATTTAATAACTAAGCTTCTAATCAACATTTTTAAATCCTACAAATTCGAGCGAATTAATACAAAATTTAACGAACCTTTTCAGTGAAATAAAAGAAATTGTTAATAACTTATTTTAAGAACAAATTTAAAGAAAACATTCAAAATTTGCAATCCGTAGACCGAAAGACGTCTAGAAATATTTGTTTAGTGCCTGAGAGGACCTCGATCGGCCACGGCAGAGCATACCCTACCATACAAACTTCCGAAGAGAATTTATGGTAGGGACGGTTTGCGGAAATGACCTTCATTGTTCTGTAGATCTCCTCATTAAGTTTTTCAGTCGCACCGCCTCAGTAGGTCAACAAATTTTCAAAATCTTTGAGGCCCCGGAGACATCCTATCAAATTGTTTAAATAATCTAAAAAAAAAAATCTCCCGTATTCCTTGACTAGTTGGCTACTACTAGGAATCCACGGAAAATAGATACCTGAAGTTTGATGCAGAATGTGTCATCCTACTATACAACTATAAATATATGACTTATTACTTACCTGACACCATCAACCCTCACTCGGTACCACAGGTACCCACATAACTTATTATAATTGAATAATTCAAATATCATTTACAAATATAACTATTTTGGCTCAATTAAATTCAAATATTTATTTATTTAATTGAAAGATAATGGTTATAATCTCGTCTATGAACATAAAATCTACTTGAAATTAGAAATTCCAATTCAAACACAAAAATCATCTTTTAAACTACTGTAAAAAATCATACATAAAGAAAACAAAACATTATAAAATGTGAACAAATTATCGCATATCTAAAATAAATATTCGCTTTCTCTAACGTGCTCGGCATACAATCCTTTAGCTGGCAGGTCTGAGACGCTGGAAGTCATCTAGATTATATTTTTTTAAATAGTTCCAAATATGCGTTTATATGAGATAAAATGCTAATGATAATCAGCTGATTATCAGGTGATAATCATCGAACATTTTTTAATCTTCAGTATATTTTTTCGAAGTTGTTTTAAATTAATAAAATTTATAAAATTCACATAATAAGGGCCAGTACGGGTTTTCCATACAGATGATAACACCAAAACACTGGCTGTGAGCTACAACATTTTTATTTTTTAATAATTTGATACAAATAAAACATTTTTTAAATATTAATTAATCATTAGAATTTACTTCTTAAAGTGCATAGACGCCCTCAATCAATTTTTGACTTGAAGCAATCACAAAGTCGTGATTTGGCAGTGACACTTTATACTCAACGTGTATTAGCAAAACCACCTGATTGCTTGACGCTGTGAGTCCTATGGATTCTGTGATAAAAAACCGATAAAAAACAAAATTTAAATATTGTTACATATTTAATTCTATATAATTTAATTATATTATTATAATAATATAATTATTATAATAATATAATAATTATTATGATAATTATATTATAATATTATATTATTATAATAATAATTATAGTATTATAATAATATAATATAATATTGTTCAAATATACGGTATATTAATAATTTTTAAAATACTTTCAATCTTTCTCATTTTACTGAAGGAGGACCCGTCACAATATCAAATCATATAATTTTCGTGAAAAAATTTAAACCTTAATATTTTAAATACCATAGGGACCTCATGACCTCATCAAATTATAAATTTTCTCAAAACATTCTGAACTTTAGTTAGCGAGTTATAAGGTTTGACCAAAATAGTAATTTTCAGTTGTACAAAAACTTATTTTTAAACATTCAATATGTTTCCGTAAAATTTTAAACTTTCAGAAAGTTCAGGTAGTGCACACTGAGATTTTTATTACGGGAATATCGATATCTCTCGTGTATGGTATCCACGTGCATGAGGTTTCCGATTACAGGGTCTTGGTGATACGGTCCATAGCTTTGGTGTCTAGAATCAGTTTTTACACTTGGATAATGAAACCAACGGAGCGCACTACATGAATTGCGTCATTGTCGACCGCATGTACCCGGACAGTAAACATACACTGAGAAAAATTTGACTGTAAAAATTACTATCTCACTCGGAAGCTAGTAATTTTTACTATCTTTTATAGTAAAATTCACTATAAGAGATATTAATTTTTACTATCTCAGATAGTAAAAATTGTTACAGCTTTCAAAAAACTTAATTTTTTAATTTTTACTACCTAAGATGGTACAATGGACTATAAAATGTGGGAAAAATTATAATATTCTCAGTCGGTAAGATTTGAATTTAATTTTTTTTTTCTGCGGTAATCAGTATTTTAGTTGACATTTTACGTTTATTATATTATAATGAGTTTCTGTGTCTATTGATTCAACTTTATTATTTATTAATCGTCGTTAATTTTTATTAACATTGACTCTGCGCAGCTTATAAAAAACTGTTGGAATTATGCAATACCCATTAATTGTATTACACATAATAGCTTGTGCGGCCAACTTCACGGTTTTACCACTTTTAGGCTACCCGATTCCCTCTCTTCCACAGTCCCTTGCGCGCAGGTACCCCCACTCCTACTAGCGTGTTGACGCTGCGCGTCGAACGCCTATAAGTATGGGGCACGCTTGGACGCGAGCATCAGTCGTCAACCGGGTTCGGCCTGGTGCAGACCTCCCTACCCTATCGGACAGAGCTTTCGGCAAGGTCTGCGCTCCCGGACTATAGGTCCGGTTCTGACTCCTTCTCATCAGTTCGTCTCGCGCAGTCGAGCAAGACGGTCGACCGGCAGAGCCCTTCGCTCTCGGACGCTCCGACACTACTGGCACTGCGTCGAGGTTTCCTTTCCTTCTCGAACGAGCGACCGGCCGAAGCTTGCTTTCTGGACCAAGTCTACTCCTTGCCGGTGCCTTGACGCTCAAGCGGTAAAACGACCGAGGTCCACGTGTTTGGTCGTGTCTGCGGACTAGAGCGCAAGGTCATCACCGCTCCACTTTCTCTACATTTCTTCATTTTCCACATACAGTCCTTTCTTCCCCCCCCTCCTTAGTAACGTAGGCTTCTTACAGCTACGTACAGACTTACAGCTTACTACGTACTAACTACGTGCAGCTTGTCTCTTTCACGCTCTCTGACTGCCACGATTTACCAATCTGCCATTTTCAGGGCAACCAAATATTAACGTAGAACTTACTCCCGTTGGCCCGCCTTATTGTTCAAGGTCGGCTGACAAAAAGAGCATCTTACGATCTCTCGGCGTACTCGCCTTGGAACAACTTCGCGGCCCTACCACACTGGAGAAAAAAGTAGTGATACTGTTTTGAACATTCGTAATATATAAACTTGTTTATTATAAAACAAAACGGCTTTTTTACAAATATTTTCTTTGGAAATCATAGTTTAGCTCAGAAAACATACTGATGAGCCAAAAAAAGTCACGAATAGTAACTCGCTACGCTCGTGCGCTAACCTCATGGTGCAAATAAGAACTACTTTAGTCACGAATAGGCGAGACTTGCGGATTTTAACAGTCTGTGCTATAACATTTTATACGATACTCTTTACTTAAATGGTTCAGTTTTAACTGCGCCGTGTAAAACAGAACCATTTAAGTCACACGTATCGTAATATACTATTTTAATGTATTTCTATTCATTACTTATACGCGTGCGAAATTGCAGACTTAAAATCTTTAGCTAATTCGAACTATTCTAAATATCTTTGAATCTCGACATTTATGATGTATGTCTAGACTACTGTAAGAGAGTACCTCCTAAGCTTTTAGCGCGTCTGAACTAATTTCGGGAAAACCTAAATTTGCGTCTGTCGCCACTTGGTTGCAGTAGGTGCAGTTTTTCCCTAGTATCGTCGCCATTACGTAAGCTTCATAAAAAAAAAAATCCTACTGCAGGATCGTAACCGTACGACTCAGCCCTCAGCCATTAGCGTCACTTTCGCAGGTATGCTGATCCGAGGTGCTCTTCGAATACCCCTACCGTTCATTCCAGATCACGACACTGTACGCATGCGCAGCCATGTAATTCATCTCTCTTCCATCAGAGCTACTGTTATAAAGCTTGCGCGATATATGGTTTAAGTTAGTTATATTCAAACGATCAAACTGAGCGGTAATCATTTACTCTCATGTACATATTTTCCAACAAATAAAGTATAGTCTTCAGCTTGTTACAATAAACTTCAGAGTAATTTTAATTATCTACGTAAAGCGTATTCACATACTCACAATAGTGAGCCTCTGTGCGGTACGCCAAGATGATTCAAAAAATGTTTCTTCGAGCCAGATTCGGCGAACAATGTAAAGCTTAAATTTTCAGAAGTACGATTCGCAAAGCTAAGACTAATTCGATTCAGTCGTTTAAGGGGTCCAGCCTGGGTTAAATCCTGCAAAAAAAATAATATTTTTTAGAAATGTCTTTCATTAGGTCTAATGGGGCATGTTTAAAGTTCATTTTAAGCCCGGGTAAAGTAAAGAAGACGGTTTGGATCTTTCACAAAGCCGTAGTAAGTGATTAAAAACACTTATTTATATAGTAAAATGTCATGAATTTTGGTCAGTGATTTTGTATGGTATATATACATGATATTTTTGATAGAAATAGTGTATATTGTAAATATTTTCAGTAGATATTTTTTGTTATTTAATTTACGTGAAAAGAAAAAAATTTTATCGGACGAATATTTTATTGTTTTTTTGCAGGATTTAACCCAAGCTGGACCCCTTAAAGTAATTTAAAGTTAAATGCAACACGTAAAACCCAAGAAGCGCATTTATCAAATTCATGTCCAGTTTCATTTTATTTTTATTCGAGAGGATGAGGAGGAACGGGCTAGAAGCCCTTACACTGAAAAAAAACTCAGCCATTTTAACTGAAATCGCACCAGTAATCCGTCATTGGACGAAGACTCGCCAAAATTACCGTAGAGCTCAGTAGTTTTAAAGAATCAGTTTGGTCGTTTTTGCTGGTGTCCCGCGTAAGCGACCAATTTTATGAGTCGCGACTCGCCAAAACTACCAGTGGCACACCGTTGTTCTTACTGAACAGTCGTTACGGTGGCAGAACGGTTAAAACGACCGGACTTTACAGCAGAAATTACTGTTTTTTGTCAGTGTAATTACAAAGAAAAAGGTATAGTTACTAAATTACAAAATTACAAAAATTAGAGAACCATAGTCATAAAAAGAGTAGTTTAATACAATCTTAGACAAGTTTTAAATTCGGGTAGCGACTCGATGTCAGTAATACGCTTAAAAAAAAAGGTTCCAAGACCTTTTTAACCTGTTAAGAGTAGAGTAAAATCCGAAATTAGAATAACAATTGCTCTCCAAGAGCACTCTATGATTACGCAAATTATGAGACAATTGCCTCGTAGAAAAGGTACAAAAAGGGGAACGCAACAGAATCTTATTTACAAGCTTGAACGCAAAAAGACAATCATGGTACCGATGTAATGAATTAAGCAAGGGGATACGAAACCGAGACGCCACAGGGGTATAGTCATGGTCCGTAAATACCATGGGCTGACGTGACTTGTAAGCTAGGTAACGTGAAAATTTATGTTGAACAGACTCGAAAGAATTTCGAACTACCTGAGTATAAGGAGACCAGATTTATGAACCAGGGTGTTGTATAAGTAAATTGTGGCTGTCTAAAGACCCTATTTGGTGTAAGGACAGGTTGTGCAAATACACAAATAATTATTTAAATTATGAGAAAATAGCCATCGGCTCGAGAACCTTATGTTACTAGAGTTACACGTGGACTGTAGGATCGAAGTATGTCCCAAGCTACTCGTCTGCGCGGACGCTAATTTGTGCACGGACAGAGTTCTGTCCGCGACTACGTTGGGTGGACGTCGGAGTGTCTCAGCAGTATTATCACGCTGTAGTATCGCGGACGACGAAATGTCCGCGACTATGTTGCTTGCTCTTACCTTGTAGACACCCGGTGCCACCGTAAAATCATAACCTACATTCTATGCGCACACAGGATAAAGAGAGGAACGAGACGAGCGACGAAGATTTGTGAAGCCGTGCGCTCACGACTCCACAAATCCGAGAGATAACCTCACAACACCGTAGCACTATCCCGGCCGTTACTGTGCGCACACAGAGCGGTCGAGATCTTTGTCACACGACACATTCGGATCGGCGTAGCCGTGCGCACACGACTCATCGTACCGAATGAATTAAATTGTCAACCGCGTTAGTTTAAACAATTCTATTTGTAAAGGCGAACACCGCTTGCCCTATCAAATTTTTAATTTCTTGATTTGTATTATGATTTTACATCGTGACCTAATTTTCCAAAAAGATGTAAGATTTATTTTCTTTGTAATTAAACAAAATGTACACTAAATTTATACTTAGCCTATGCTTCTTATGTTAAAATTTACAACTTCAAGACCTGATATCTTAAAAAATTATACCGCTTAGGGGGTAAAAATTTTACCACGTTATAGAGGGCACTTAATAGAATATATTCACAAAATTGCAGCTATCTGTGAGAATATTAATTTTTTGTGTGAACTACCTTAAGTTTAATAAATTGTGCTGTCGAAAGAAAATTTCTATCGGACTTTTTGTTTTTCTAAAATCTTGAAAATACGAACAGATGTTTACGCGTACTTCGTCGTACTCATGCGATTGCAGTGCTAACCTTAAAGTCTAATTTTAGATAAAACTTTTTAAATAAAGCTTGCAAATGAAAAACCGAGTCTGTATCGCTGTAGTGTTAAATTTAATAAATCATTCTACTGAAAGAAAAATTCGATCAGGCTTTCTGTTTTTCTAGAAGTTTGAAAATACAAAATACTCCGTGGTGGATTTGCGAAGCCTTTGCGCTGACATCCTCTTAATTATTTGACGTGTCATTATTAAATATACTTATAAATATTAGATGTACACTCGATATTAGTTAATTCTTGTGGAACGTTTTTGAAATGCTTCAAGAAGATTGCCAGATTGATAAATTTTAGCCAATCAAAAGCACGACTTCGGGAACGTTTCATACGAATTAATTACTATCGACTATGAATAAATATATTCAATACAGCCAACATTCTATAAAAGTAGTCATAGCTACTAGTACACAGGACCGGCTTAAAAATTATAGAATAAAATAGAAATAAATGTTAAATATTAAAAAATGTTTTTAAACTCTGTAATTATTTGATGACAGTATTAAATATATTAACAAAATCTACCAATAAAATAATATTAATTAAACATTTTTTTTATTTACATTTATGAAAGAATGTAAATTGTGAGATTAAAACAATCATAACATTTATATTCTATATTATAATATAATACATTATACGATATTTACTTTTATATTAAATGATAACGATGTCTTCAATCCCTAACAAAAAAGAACAATGAAAACAATTGAAAAAAAAACGTTATAAACTGCAGATGATAGCAGAAGAACGTCGGAATTGAAACACAGATAACAGTAATCTTTTATTGTCTTCAGTTTTATTTAGTTTGCTAGATACTTCAGTTGGATTTTTTTTTCAGGTGTAAAAGTTTACAATTTAGAAAATAAATAAAAAAATGAATACAACAGACAAAAACTATTAATAAGTAAAGACAACAGTTTTTTCATAGTTCAAAGCAGTTTTCTTCATTTTATAATTGATGTCGTCTACGTTCACTAGTTTGTTCCCAATCAAAACAGCTATCTTCAGATTTCTACACATTTTTCTGAACAGATAAAATAGAACTGACAAGGAAGGTACCCGAACCCGACCTCACCGATTTCAATGATTTTACGATATGTTGTAGTACATGTGAAAATAAGAGACACGTATTTTTTCTTATCGGCTCATACGCGTATTTAGGGGGTGAAAACGACCCCCAAAGTTAACCCCCAAAAAGCGTTTTTTCTGAATATCTCGCCTTAAAATAAATATTTTTTAACCGAACAAATTCGAGGTTATTTCTTACAACAAGAGCAAGTAATTCATGGTGATTTGAAGAGTAAGGGTGGCCTATTTTTTAGGGGTCGAAAACATATATTTTTTGGCATAATTTAATAATAAAAAAGTTTCAAAAGCCTACAAAAAATTGGAAACAATTTGAAAACATCCATAATAATAAAATTAAGTTGACGTCTTTCGGCCTTTTAAAAAATATTACCCCTAAGGGGGGTAAACCACCCCTTACACAAAATAATTATAAGTATGTACTTTAATTCATAAAATTTCGTAGGAAGTTCGCATATAAGGGTTTTCGAGGTCGCTCTTTACGAATCTGTTATCAGATTT